>JAGVSQ010000865.1:0-33675 GCA_022683975.1 Rhyacophila evoluta
GGACAAACGAACGAACGAACGAACATACATATTTTGACTTTTATATATTAGATTATAAAATGGAAGCGTGCCAAGAAAATGCTTGGTATAAAATGTACTAAGATTAGATTGTAAAGTATAAGATATTCATTACAGAGGTTTCAAAAAGCTCACCCAGTAAGTACGTCCGAAGCGGATTTCTTTGAGCTAAGTCATAGAGATGCAAGAATAGAGATATCTGTAGATTTATTTAAAAGGTAGGCGCACAAGAAAGGTGGATTTGATTAATTATGTCGCTTATCTCGACCGTAATCAGCCTGCGTATTGAGAGTAAGAGATGTGTCACTATATTATTAAATTTCAATATTAAAATGTTGAGCGTGAGATACGACGCAACGGTTTGTTAATTAGTATTTATATATCTGGTGTCTATTCATCTTTGAAATTAATTATAGAACGAATAAATAAAGCATTAAATAGCCTTTAGTATAAACAGTACTAATCTTAAAAATCAGTGTAGTGTTATAACTTCTATTAAATTTTTAAAAGTTTATTCTAAAAGAACATTAAACTTTTTATTTATGTGTGATCTAAAACAGTAATCTTCAACCGGAATAAACACAGGAGTTTGTTTTGAGATCTAAATAAGTGGATAAGCTTTTCGTTATATTTTATAAGTAATGTTTCATTTCTTATATAGTGTATAACATCATGAAAAAATAATGTAATAGGTTGTTTTAGCAAAACAACGGTCATATAAAATGTACATTGAAATATATTGTTAAGATACTATATAATTTTGTTGTTTTATGCTGTATTGCTTTAAGTGACAAGTTATCGGCAGTTTCTAAGCGACGAGTTGGGGATCGCTGGTTCATCAATGGCCTACAGATTTTACTTGCTATTGGGCAACCTGAAACCATGGCCGTTTCGCCATTGATATGATATATTGTAATGCCTAATAGCATAGTAATCGAGTTATTTTAAAACCTTACGGCGAGCGAGAGGGTTTTTTCTCAATAAGCCAAAATATTAACAGGGCTTACTTAGTTAGAATAGGCACCACGCACACTTTAGTGCACACCAATCTAAGTCTGGTTCTGGAATACCTGGTAATTTGAAGACAACTTTACGTTCGTTACGCTACGGTATACTGACGAATAACGGGTGTGGATACGTGGCGGGTGGAGGAAGAGAAATGAAGTTATTTTTTTTGTTCGTGACAGCAAAGACAAGCCCTCTTCTTCGGCGGAAGAATTTCGATTCGTGCCATATCCTCTAGTTTATTAATTAATCACCGTAATATGAGTTCTAATGTATTCACAATGATAGTTATATTATATGAATAGTATTGTTACCGTGAAACTGAAGCGGCCTTTTGACGAACGCACAGTACAAAAACATTTGTAACGATTTGTTATACTTTCACTTTACAAGGAAATGATTTGTTTTATATTCGATGTGTCTTTGAATCAGCCACAATGTTGGCCCATATCGTTCTCTGAGATATTGTTATTTTTTTATATATATCACTGATTGAAGTCGCCGCTAAAAATATTTTTAGCAAAGTCTACGAATACAGCTTAACTTCTTTGCGTAATACATTGTACTGCGATCTGGTACATACTAAAGCATTCTTTGAGATACGTTTATCTCATTAAAATTTATTGTTGTGTTTTATATGTTACATAGTATAATAATTCATATAAATAAGCACAATGAAAAAGAATGTTATGATTTAAAACATTTTATAGGTAATAACTGTCAAAAAATCTTAATCGTATTTCTATAACTAACGGTAATTTTCAAAACATGCATATTGCTTCTCTGGGGATGGTGATTGCTTCAGAGGTAACGAGAGACTATCAGAATATAGAAAAAATGGAGCGAAGCACAAGGTGTTAAAAAGCTTAAGCAGCAAAATTTTATGCTACGCATTTTTCAGAATACACATACAGTCAAATATCGTCACAAATATTACAATTCATTTTTGTAATATTCAATCAACGAAAACAATATTCTACCCAATATATGCGTTTATTTTTTGTTTTAAGTAGGTAGGTACGTATGACGTTTAAGGAATACCATCCCGCATACGAGAGTATTATAATTTGATTGACAATTACCATTACTACCATTGATAATTATTGTCTCACCCATATAATTATTCCAAATTTATTTTATACTCAATTATAAACGGCTAAAGAATTTTAAGTTTCATTCATCTAAATAACCAGTTATGTTAAAGTTAGAAGTCTTCTTCTTTTACCGGATCTTCTTAAATAAAGATATTGTCAACCACGAATTTATAGTCTATGCGTCCAGATAATCATGTCGTTTTTTCACGCTGTTACATCACAAAAGCTTCCAACCAATTAAATATCATAATACATGCTTGTGATTTTTATAATAATTCGTACGTATAATTATATATTTAGCGTTTTTAAGCGATGGACTTGATTATGCAAGACATGTGAGGTAAACATGTTAATATAAATTACTGATTGTAAAGTAAATGCATTCAAAATAAATAACATAAAACAATGTTTCTTTGGCTTTTGTTATACGAAATGATAATAAAAAAGAATGTTTACATTTTCATTTTCAACAATCATTCACACCATTGGATATAGAAACACGTTATTTTATGGACATTTTACAACACGCTTACGCTAGCGAACGTCTGATCGATTGTTAACGCCGAACAGATAGATCGGTGATCGAATATGGACCTCCGGTGTACCGACACATTATCGCACCATATGATCGACCTATTTTTTATTCAACTAGAGAAAAAACTTATTTATGGAACGTCGATAGGAATTCAGTAGTGGGATCGACAACTATGCGTTTTTTATTAATTATACATGGCAGACTGAGGTAGTAAGTTTGTGTGTGCTTATGAATAGCTTGACACATAAAGTTGCCATTTTAAACTTCGTGGCTGCATAGAACAAAAATGGACATTGATATCAATGAATTGAATTAGTTGGCTACTATTCATCGCTAAAATGAATCTGTCGAGAAAACGTACGAGCTTTTTTTCTACAGCTGTATAATACAATATATATTCTTCGAATTTAAAATGAGCATGATTCAATTAAGGACTGCAGATAAAACAAGTATCTATGTTTTTATATACGATTTTAATGCTTGGATCTAATTCTTAATAGTTTAAGTTTACAGTTGCAAAGATATAACAAATGTAATAAGACAACATTATTTCGCTATAATGATAGGTTATATGAGATATTTAAATTAATAAAATACATCGTCTTTTTGAATAGTTCTCGTTGATTAAGTATTTACGACACATGCAATGGATATCTGCTAACAAAAATAAAATTGTGGCAATTTGTAACAATCGAGTTATTTTATAACTGAAATAAAATAGAGCTTTATTTGAAACGGTAAAAGTGCAATATAGGCATTTAACATATTTTGAAAAAACTTAGCAAGTGCTTCTTTTAATTCAATCAATTATGGAATTATTTGAGAAAAGATCATCAACATCTGCAGTGGATTCCAGTGACGGTCGTTGCTCGAGAAGCCCGCGGCTTAGCGCGAGCCAGACGTCACAATAACTTGGACATAAGTTACACCACCTTTTTACTTCTTCGGAGTGGACCACAATTCGACACGTCCGGAATCACTTCCTCAAAATTTTAATATGTACAACAATTTTCTTGTACATCGACGCGGCTTATATATACATTTAAATAAGATTTAAGCAATACATTTGGGAGAAGTGAGGAATTTAGCCAAGGAAAAATGATACAGATAATCTTTCGAGAGATGCCACAAGATATATACTTCTATTATGGTTTAAAAAATGATTAAATGATTTTAATATTATAATAACCTAATCTAACTTAACGTTAAATGTCGTGCCTGTATTCTGAAATAAAATAGGATCAACGATAGAAACAACAGATAATAAAATATCGATTTAAGTATGTACTGAAATATTGATAATAAATATATTCGATTCGGCTTGAATAGAATTGTCAAGTTATTAAATGAAAATGGTTATTTAAATTTAAGTAGTAGATTCTGAACAGTGAACTATTTTTTCATGGGTTGTAATCCAATTAATTGTAATATGGCACAAATCAATAATTATTGTATAATTAAGATTGTAATATAAATGTTCAGATTTTTTTTAAAAATAAATTCTTAGTCATTGCCATATATAAGAGAACATTATTTTATTTGATTAAAGTACCATACACGTATGCATCTGTTAAATCATTCATGGTGCATGTATGTACATGGATAGTACGCGTACAAGAATGCAAGTTGCTAGATAATCTCTTTGTGTCGTTCTGGGTCTAGTGAATAAAGTTAAGCCATTGATAAACGTAAATAGTATAATAATACTCATTAGTAAATGAATATTATTAATTTAATGACGTACTTGGTTTACGTATAATACGTTCAAAGCTTTCGAAATAGTCGTATGAGACTGTACTAAGAGTAAAGGATACAAAAGAATAGTCAGCACACTTGTCAAAACATATATGCTGTCCAGATGTTTCGTCATCGTATAGTTGAACATATTGTGATGTACGAACGTTGGGTTATGGTATATGATTATCTTTCACGGTCCTCAACCGGTCAGTCCGGTGTAATCATTTTTTGACAGGCGGTGATATACCGACATATGATTTATTCTTGTAAATTGGGTGATGTAGAAAAGAAAGTTTACGGTGACTTGAATTGTCACAGTTGTGGTAACACGAAGTTTTGAGTTCGGAAAATATTCTGTATTGAATATAAACTATTTCACGAGGGGTTCAAATCTGAATCGAAATTCGTAATGCGTTTTATCTGAGAATGTAAATAAAGTGTTTGAATGCAAGAAGATTGTTTGCTCGTTGCGTTTTAGGTTAATCATTTATACTAAAATCAAATAATTCGCTTTATTCGTCTACGGTCCTTGCCATAATACGACCGTTAATAATATCGCTCATGATAAAGCAATAGCTAGTATACCACTCAACAACAGAAATACAAGAGACAAAAAGAGTTCTCGATACTTATTGTGATATCATTAAATGGAATTTCATATTTTTTCGTGTTTTTGTACATTAAAAAATATTAGTAAATTAAATAGTAATATAAAACATATGGAATTTGATGTAATGATGGTGATTAAATATTTTATATAAATTATATAGGTATACGAGGTATTGTTTTGTCATGGGTGATGTACACTATTGTATTTTATGCAAAGTTTTGCTCGTTTCAATATAGTTTTGGGTACTACACGAAATCTATGTGGAACATATGACCTCTATAAGATTCTTTGATGCTTGTCAGTTTTTTTACATTCTTTCAGGATATGCCAGATTCCTTTGACTATATGTCTGCACTGATTTTGACCAGTCCGGAAATGGAATACATATATCTTCGAACCATAAAAACTTAATTTGACATTTTGGAAATTTGGAAAATTTTCGTAATTTGAAAGAGTTGATTTTAAAAGAACGGCAGACTTCAAAAATGCGAGCAAAACTTGATTCTTTTTTTGAAACTTTCACTGATTTGTATTGTGCCTTTTATTTTCATGATAAAAATGCATTCTGCGAACAGATTTTTATATAACGGATTTCCGGTTAGCGGACACAACTTCACCGGCATTAGTCCGTTATATCGAGGTTCTAATGTATTGAATTAGCAATTTCAAAAACGAATAATACAATCACCTAATTTAAATTAGCAATTCTTTACCGAGTGAATTATATTATATATTATATTATATTATCATGGCGTCATTGTGTGGTACGATACATATTATTTAAGTGGCACCATATTGTGCTATTATAGTGTGATTGATTGTAGAGGTCAAACAGTTCCGATTTTTTTCTTCCTTCGAATGGTTTGCATAATAATACCGTAATTACTAGTCCATCGAACCTTGGAATAATAATGTAACGGTGAAGTGAAAAATTAGCCTATTGTTGACATAGAATGTGCTTATAAAGAGAACTTTTACTAGACCAGGCAAAGTTTCTAGAATAAGATTTTTTGAAACTATTAATATGTATTTAATTATTACTGTCGATTATACATTGAGTCACTTAATATAAGCCCGTGTTTCATCTATAGATATTCCACGATGTGTGTAGCTTAACCCTGTGATCAGATTACATCGATTACAATATATAATACAAACTTTATGTTTATAGGTATAACTATTTATTATAATAGCTGAATTATAGTTTTTATAGTGAAAATCACTATCGTTTACAATAGTGCAGGAATACATATTTTGATTTTAGTCACTGTGTAAAGTATAGTCTAATTTTTTGCAATCTCTTGTATTATTGACACATTTTTGTACTAATATATTTGTTTATAAAATGTTTAAAAAATATGTGTCAATGGAAAAATATGCCAATGATACAAGACATTGCAAAAAAATAAAACTATACTTTATAAAGTGACTTATACCAGAAAATCAAGTTACGTGTTCCTGCAATATTGGCGACGAAATGAAAAATAAAGTTGCTTTAATTGTAATACTAGCTAGCTGTTGTTTAAAGGAAGTAAGACAAAAAAAATATATTACGATAATATTAAATGAAATTATATTGTTAATTAATAATGTCATATAATCGTAACATGATAATGTATTATTTATAAAAAATAAAATAAGCTGACTAAATGTTGCGGCAAAATAATGTACAGCTTCCTGCGGTTATCAGTGGCGTATCGTGATTTTCAATCAACAGGGTGAAAAAGGATCGAAAGGAGGCATAGGTTTTTTTCTTAAATACCATAAAATATAATATTTTTAGGCTTTATGACGATTATCAATATTGCCGAGTCTTTAACTATCAAAGTGTTATGTAATAAGAAAACTGGAGATGAAAAAAAAGTGTTTCGTTTTCTTAGTGGCAGTAGTAAATAAGCATCGCTGAATTTATTTATACATAATTGTAATTAGTTGTATTACCTTGAAGTGGTTGGCGAGCTTTTTAAGTACACTATGTATTATTTCAGCCAATATTTAGTGAACATATATGGTGAGTCCTGAAAAAGGAAGCAGTATAAGGAATTATCTTAAATAATCTTCATAGAACTACGGACATTAGTAAGTTTTATACCAATAGAAAAGTACAATAAGTTGAATTTATTCAACATCACTATATTTAATATCAGTTATAAGAACTGAATGGATATGTGACCTTTAAAACTAACTGAATGTTTAGCAAAATGATGACAGAAAATATTGAATGGCTAACAAACATTAATATCTCTGGGGGGGGTATGTTATACCCATTAACCCATCGCTTTGCACGCTATTGGCCATTTTCACTATATCGCCTAACTGTGTACGTATATGAGTAAAAATAATAGATTAAAAGTCCACTCAGAGAAGTGTTAACTAGGAGATAAACTGTATTTTTGTAGGTGCCGCGGGTAATTTGTTAATTCCCGAATGAGTGTAGCAATAATATAACAACAGGCCTTTGAACTGATTTATATGCAATAATTGAGATAAAATCAGTACAAAAACGTTTCCAGGTGTTGTTTTCTTAAATATTATGTTTAAGATGTAATTAATCACGACGTGCGTTGCGAGAGTGAGAGGAGAAACTAAAAAGACTGCGTTTATATAATGATATATCACCGAAAGCCGGGTAAGCAAGCACATTTAGGCTGATTGAAGATTAGGAATCAGAAGAATTTATTCGTTATATTTGAATCTTATAATAATCGGCAACGAAAAAATATATATGTGTGTGCAAAGCTTTTTTTTTTGTAGTTTTATGGAGTAAAAACGGAACGCCGAATAAGTGACCACCTGTCCAAGAGACTCCCCGATTATGAAGTTTTAATTCTGAACCAACACGTATATACGTATGATGTATAATTATATAGCGAGAAAATAATAAATAAAAAGATCTAGGGATCTATGCATTTATTTACGAGTGAAAATACAGCAACGCTAAAAATATGAAAGTAAAAAAAAATCTACAACGTTGAATATGATTTAAGACAGAATAGGAATAATGCAAGTGTTAGTGTAAGGCAGTCAATATTTTGGGAAGCTATTCCTGGAGAATTTTTGGTACTTTGAGATGTATTCACGTTTTTATCGCTATGGTATATACCCGTCGAATTGCGATGTGTTGCATAGAGGAAACCGTAGAAACTTGTGTACATATTTTGAATGCATCAATGTTTAGCGACGATACGTTCCTCATGTATTTCCCCTCGGGTCAATATTTCAGAAATGCATATTTTCTACATCTCGCATTCTTTACACATGCGATGCAAATACTGCATAGGTTACGCGCCTACATACAGTAATTATTCAAGCTTCATACATTATGATAGGATGTAACCATAAACATGATAATTATTAATATTCTGGCCATATGTGTGCTCGATGGTAACAAATCAACGATGTTTTCCTTTGACATCTGAATTATTTAAGGCCGGGTCGGAATCCGCGGCATTTCGCCAGGCGTGGTCAGCCCGTGGGCCGCGAACCGCCGCCGGTCCTGTCTTATCTGCGAATCGTCGCCTCGCCGATGCGGTCGATTATTTACGATCGCTGCGAAGATTACCAGGAAGGACAGGGAGGGACTGGTTAAGCATGTGGCACGGTGGTCGAAACTACCCAATGATGATAACAACGTTAATGAAGGCCTAGCTTAAAAGCATATCTTGAAACCTGGGGGTTAGTGTCAAACTAAACTCGATAAAAATATATTAAATTATATCTCACACGTTATTGGTTTTTTTCCAGTAGTGGCTACTAATTTGAAATATTGTATTAAGTCCTTGAAATATGAGATTCTACGTATTTATCCTGACCAAATGGTGCTATGTATAGTTTAATGGATGTTTTTTCAAATATCCCTTTAAATTCAATCAGTAGCTTTCGCCCCATTAAGGAGTCGATTAAGATTACTTATCTAAAATGAAGAATTACTCGACAAAAAGATGGCTCATATAAATGTTATATATTATTAAAGAATTTATCTTTATCAATTTAACCAAGCCTTGGATAAAAAAATACATTATTGAATTACATTCAGATGAAAATTTAATATCTGGCTAAATTCGTTGATGATTTAATAGAATCGATAAAAGAAAAAAGTCGTCGATCAATAATTGATATAAATGGCTTTGATATATATTGTATATTAAAACACTGGGTTGAAAATTTGATAACTAGTAGTATATATTATATTTTTAGTTATTAGGTTATTTTTTCGTAGAATTTGTTTGAAATTTAGCTTCTTCCATAAAAATCTAAGTTCCCATAAGTCGACATTATAAATCACTCTGCTTAATTATACAATGGTAAAATAACAATAATGAATAAAACCAGCATTCCAAGCGTATAAATAGCCAAGCATCTCACCGAGAATTTGAATCCCCAACCAACAAAAATAAGAACTTCAACTAAAAATATTTATAATAAAGAGTGTAATGTGCATATTACGCGTATCGACAGTGTTTATTAAATCATTTAAATGCCAAGATCTGAATTTCTGGCACTGTGAAATCGGTCCTGAAGACTGGTTCCGAAACAAGGCGCCGCCCTCGACGCCTACGCCTTAGGGCGGCGCGCCCTACTCCCTACGCCCTCGATGGCAGCCCGCCCAACATTTCATCTGGTCGCAGATTTTATCATCAGTTCAGATAGCGAAATGCACCATCGCTGATACATCGATGCCCTGGGCGAATTTTGGACTGGAGTGTTCAATATTAACAATCACAAAATAGTCCAGGAATTGTATTTTAATTTTTAAATCTGAACGTTAAAGTACAATATATATATATTATATGATTTAAATACACGTGATGCTAGTTTTATATATTTAAACAATCGAGTCTTTCATTACTAATATTTTTATAATATCTAAAATATGTTATTATTAATTTACATTTTTAGGCTCCGATTAAGCGAATGGTTTTCTATAGTGGGAAGATTTATTTTTATAGGTTTTTTTCATTATGATTGGTAGTCGCCTAGTCGCTCAGCTCATTAGGCATACCGTCTTGCATCTTCGAATTTAAAACGTCCTTATCGCGGAATTTGGAACTACGACTTTCGGTACCAACACTTCTATAAAAAAGAAACTTGTTTGAAACCATGTTTCATGTTACAGTGATGAGTACTATTTATTTATTTTTAAAATTTCGGATTAGAATAAAGCCGATAAACGTTTACGAACCTAACATGATATAGAGTAAATATGTTGGATGAGGTTTTCGAGAAATATTGATATAATTTATGTTTGAAATAATAAAGATTGAATATCGAATAAGATCATATAATATACAACTAATTTTATGATTACTTATATTATGATCACCCCAAAGTCAAGAGGTATATAAGGGTAGGAAGAGTCATCTTATGAGGCCATCTGTGGCTGCCAGTGCCCTCCCACGGGGTTTTCAGACCACCATACAAAAACAGATGCATGGAAGAAGAAGTTATTATTATGAATCTCATTAATAAAAAAGTCAGCAATAATTGATACTACTTGCTTAATTCCAAACCATATTTTAAAATAATATCAGAAAAGTTGTGGGTTTACATCACACTATTGCGTAATGATTTTTGAAAATTAAAAGATGCAGGGCTGAATGTGAATGGGTTGACGAATTGAATGACATTTTTCATGAAAAAAATCTACTAAAAACCCAGAGCCATATACTTTATGATACTTTCAAAGTGTAGAGAGAGATTCATATGCTTATTTTTTGTACTGGACATGGTAAATAAATTAAACTATATGCATTGAAAGTTTTAAAGAGGTTAATACAAAATGGATTTAATAATGAATCAATGAATGGTATAGAATACGTCAGAGATTTAGTAAAAGACTACTGAAACAGAAGCTTTTATGACTGAAATACAGGACGTGGAAAATGCTTCAGCTTACTCTATGTCAGTGTATAATATTTCTAAAAAGTCAAGAAAAAGCTTTAGTTATTATTATCTAAATCGGATAGGATATTATGAATAAAGATGCGGATACGTGGGTGTAGGTTCAAATATGAAACGCGTGACGGAGCCACGGCCCGCGAACTATGAAGCGCAAATTAAGATATTCCCCATGTTGTGATAATACAACACGACATGGTCTAAGTGCCGTGAAGACTCTTGCCGGACGATGATACGGCTATGTGTGTCGAGAATGTGGATTTATAATCGTATGCCGAGTTTATATCATAATATCGGCGAAGATGGGAGGAATTCTTGACATATTGACATTCGTAGAATCTGCGTTATTGTGTAGTTTTAAGAAAATGATTTTATGTTTAATATATTCGCTTACATCGTAAAATACACCGGCCATTATACTGATTAATTGACAGTAATAGTAACTTTAGTATAAACAAAAAATATCTTTCCTCCACTTGACAGTATAACTTAATCATTGAGAAACTGTTGATATAAATATTTAGTTATTGAAACTGGGGAGTATTAAAGAGTCAACAACGAGAAATTCGTTCAGAGCGTACAAATATTATATATTATGCTGTCAATATTATATTACATAGATTTAATATTTCAATACGCGAGTAATTTTTTTTCAAGGTATGAAAAAATTAAAGGCATGATTTAAAAAATATATTTTGACTATCAAAATCACATCAATAAATTAATGTTGTACGCAAGTGTGATCTATTTAAGTACGGAATAAAAAGTCAAATATATTAAAATTACTTTTAAATATGAATAGCCGTTAAAAAATATGTAGTGATCATCAGACTATTTATAAGAGTATCGAATTATAAAAACAACAAGTTATACTTTGTTACTCTACACCGAGTGTAAGATTGTTTTTTGACTTAGATTGATATTTTTGAGATATAAAAGTGGCTCCATACTCTTATGTTCTTTTCATGCATACCTGAGCGTATGGAGGCTATATTGTGCAAGCATTTTAATTCGTTTGTACAGGCATCCAAAGAATAGCAGTACGTACAATTGCATTTATTAAAAAACTGTGGATAGTAAAACTATTAAAGATATAGAGATAATAGTCAACTATCTTGTTCAATTGATGATTAGTGAGTGATATAGGGCAAAAACAGTCAAAGAGAGTGCATCACCGTCCGAGCTCGACATATCCCAAGAGCAGACTGACAATTGTGCGCCTGCTCGCTATGCTCCCATGCATGCTTGTACAAGCTTGCATAGTCAAAATTCAATTAATCTTCTGGGTACATGTACAGGAAAAATGCTCGTACAATAAAGCCTCCACACGCTCAAGTATGCATGAGCATGACTTTAAGGTACTATTGAGAAACGAGAGTAGGTGAAAAGACTATGACTTCTTAAAACCTAATCGTATGAATAAGAAGAAGTGCATAGCATTATAAAATAAACCGTCAAGGCTTATATATAATCGAATTTGATACAATCTTTTATATTATAAGGGAGTCAATCTTTAATATATAATATTATAAATATTCTTTCAAGAAAAACTATTTAATAAATCTGGTTTATATGTATCAACTTGCTTTTCAGTATGCCCACAGATACTGTCGATATCTAAAGCGTACATTTGACAAAACACAATTCATAAAAAGTTTTAAAAAAACTTTCGTCAAAACGTTTATAATTGAAATAAGCCGCAAAGGTTTTTAACCTGCAAGATGTTAGCTGCAAATTGATTACTGGGCGGCAAATTAGTGGGAAGATAGAAAAAAATCTGGACATAAATTTCGCGATAGCTAGTTGTTATTTTTTTATAGACTTCAGGACGTTATCATAGTCAAAAATACAATTACCAAGACGATTTGAAAATTTTTCTCAAAAGATTTTACAATGGAGTATAATTTGATTGCAAAAATAGAAGTATGCAAAATTCACAAAAGGTATCAGCAGTTTTGAAAAACACGTTAAATTATCGATTGAAAAATGTCGAACAAATTCAATTAAGGCACTCATCTATCAATATTTAAATACCGCATAAAAAGGATATTCGATTACAGACTAAAGAAATAAAATGTATCTGGAAATAGCTAAAAAAATAGGTATCTGAAAAAATAGAATAAAAATGTTGACACTCTTGAGATATTTGTTAATAAAACAATAAATGTTCTTTTGATAGAATATTGTGCATGGAAATCATACCAAAATTATTTGAACTTTGTGAAATTTGGTATAACTGGTTAATATGAGGAGGTATTTCCAAAGTGAACTTATACCATTATTTCAAAATATAAAGGAGAATATTTTGAACAAGTGTTTTGTTCTATAAAATAACCATTTAGCATGTAGCTAGTAACAACAATCAATTTAGAAAATATTAAAAACAAAAATAAACATCGAAAAATATATTATACAGTGGAATAATTTTACTTTGGAAATACCACCTTCATATGATTCTACACTTTGACGTTATCGATGTAAACGATGACTCATTTTTTTTTTTAATAAAAAGGGTAAAGTTATAGCCACGTTAGTGAAATATACGAGACGTTAAACATTTTTTTTTTACAAACATTGGTTATTCGTCGCTCAACCTATTGGACGTCCAGACTCCAGACCTGCATCGTTGGATTTTTGAAAATCTTACTGCTTTGGGATTAAAACCCGCAATCTCCGGCTCTGAAATGCACTGGTTAATTTCTAGTTCACTGAAGAAACACAAGTAACAATTAATTCTTTCGTGTTTGATACTAAGTGCTACTCAAAAACGATGTGTGAAAAATGCGAACAATTAATCATCACTACTCCAAGCGTTTACTTAATTTCTAATAAAATAAAAAAGCTTTTTAATTCGAGTTTTTGTGCCGCACACTGAATACTATTAAAAGCTCTTTACCGCGATGAACTGGTCATGTTTTGTAAATTTCCCTACATTGAGGCACTTATAAAGCGTGTAATTATATCGCAGCGTGTCGGTTCGAGCTGACTTTTTGTCATAATACCTAGCCGACGCTTTCGGCGCACGCGCTCACGTCATAATTTAAAGCTTTTTTTAAATCTCTTGTGCACACGTTACCGGCAGACTATTTCTAATTGAAGACGTTTTTAATTGAAAATAGAGAATAGAAAACGTACGAGGCAAATGAAAATATGTACGCTAGAAAATTGAAGTGCTGCTTACGGCACATTCCCTTGGGATCAAACATAGGACATGCTTAACAATAACGCTAAAAGAAGAGTAACTTCACTTTGATGAATCGATACACAGTTTATGTTATTTGGAAGATATATTTTCAACTCCGTCTTTCAAAGAGACATTTTATAAGAATCTTTTTAAATTCATTTATTTTTTAAATACACTTTTAAATCGCGATTTAAAGCAGTGGGGTATCCATCCCCCGTTCCGTAGACCGTCATTGGTCCGCGGAAAGTTTCAGCTGGTCTGCAAATAGTTATTGCTTATTTTAAAATACTTAAGCCAAAAATTAAGAAAATATGGTTATTAACAACAAGCTAAGTGTTCTCATTGTGTTTTTGTTATTGAAATATATGTACCATAGATAGAAGAAGAACATTCACCCCTTTATAAAACCGTTCAATTATGATGTGGATTTTCGACTACCTGTTCATGTAAGAAGACTTCATGTTATATTTTTATTTGTATTCGCAACAAGACCAAGACTTTTAATAATATCTATCTGTTATACGGTATGATGAAAAATTAATACACAAGATGCTATAGTTTTTATTCCTGCGTTGAATTGCAAAATATATCTTCTAATTTCAGAAGTGTGATTTCGAGGATCTGGCAGAAATGATATTTTTTATAGCATTGTGTGTCAAGTCCGAAAGTGAACCAATCAAGGTGACAATTTCTTTTATCATTTTGCCATTTTTTTCTCTTACTAGAATAGGCCGTCTCCCAACGCTTCATGCTTACCATTCAGTTCTGAAGCTTTAGATTTTAAAAAATCTTGCAACAGTGGGATTAAAATCTACAGTTTTCGGTTCCGTAGACACTATTTTTTAAACAGTGTCCACGGAATTTTTAGATGACATTAATACTATCTGCTCTACAAACAGAGCTATAGATTACACTATAAAGGCTTATCATAACATTCTGGTTTACTAGGGTTTTACGAAATTTGATTATCAATCAATTGGGTCTTCAATCCTATCACGAACGTTTATCAATATGTAATCGGGGTGACACATTCTTATTTAGTATAATTTCAATAGTCGAAAATATATTGTAACCTGATTATCAATAATAATTTATCTGCACGTATTATATTGATAATATTTTTACATTCTTGGTGAATTGTACGATAGCGTATGGTCTATCGTATAATATAAGAGTGCTTGGTTAAGTAAAACTTAATTATTATTAATTTTTAAATAGCAGAGGTTAAGTATATGACATTAATAAATAATGATTTAATATTTTAAATTTGTTTAAGATGATAAGAAATAGTATTTGCGTGGAGATAAATTTAATATGCCAGAGTCGATAATTAAATATAAAGTAATTAAAGTCTGTTATAAGATAGCCAATCAAGTTAACGCTTCATAAACATGCCGGGTCAATCATTAACTGTTTGGCGAAGAATATGAAGTAATATTAACATCTCGTAACCCGTGAATAACCAGTGTATGCTTAAAAACTTTTGCTTAGTTCAAAATAATTGGCGATGTATGTATTTTTTATCTTTTACTGTATCCTCTCTGAAAGTGATGCATATGGATTATTGCAATGTAAAGACTCATCTTGACAAATATTTCAGCACACTTAGTGCGTGGCAACTTAATTCTTGTGTAATTTATATTTACTCCTGAGACATTCCCGTTGAATAAAGTAGATCGCTCTTTGATATTAGAGCTCCGGGATGCGTCTGATTAAGACTAGGCGTAAGAACGGGGCGGGTGGATGGAGGGAACATTTAGTAGAGTTTTTTTCACGATGTTCTGTTGCCAACTGATTACTTAATCAATTGAGATTATAGTTTTGCGTTTCGTTTTTTTATAAAACAACACGTTTCGAATTCGAACTTTTTGCAACTCAGCCACTGAATGGATATTTATTAGATAACTGTCTGTAAATAATTCATCTCGTGTTCATTTATAACTTAAATTAAGCGCGGTAAAAAAAATATTAAAAAATAAGTACAATGGGGTAAAATAATATATTATTCGCCAAAAAGGGTGACATTTTGTGAGAGTGCAAGTTTCAGGGTTAAGCATCAACATCTCTTTAGAAGGTTTAAAATTACAATAACACGAAAGGGGTTTGTTATTAATTTAGTATGATAACAATAATATAAAAGTAATGTGTGGGAACAGACTGCAAATATTTTTCCGAGGTGGTTAATATAATATATTCTTATATCATTATTCTCGTCGATCATAAAATCGTAAAACATGATTTGTATTATACTGCTATTCCAGAGTAATCTTGTTGAATTACTGTATGGTCATATTTAATATTAGAAATAAAACGCTGTACCCATTTAACCTATTTTAAGCGATCAAGTTGCACTCTCAAATCGTTAATTTCTTTGTCTGATAATCACATTAACTTTTTTTAAGAATAGTTTTTTATATACAATATATTGAATAAGTATAGCATGTCTCCTCGGTAGCGTAGTTGATAGCGTCCGCACCTAGCAGTCTGGAGAATGCGGATTCGATTACCCATCTGTCAGATTTAAAAAATCCAAAAATGCAGGACTGGATACCCATTGGGTTGAGTAATTGTCTGACAAAAATTATCGGGAAAAATAATCTGTCAAGGCGTCTTAACGTTGCGGAGATCCATATACTTCTCTTTCGGGTGGATATCTTTACACTGTGTAGGTCCATATGCTCTACTTTGGGAGTGACCATGGCATAAAAAAGTGAAAAGTAAATCGTGGGTAGCAAATAACGAATTCATGTAAAAGTCTACATATTTCAAATAGTTTGCAGCGAAGAATCAATTTTAATCAACCACCACCATTAGTCGAAAGAATCAATAACATATGAGTCTTTTTTTTGGCATTGTTCGCTAAAAGTATAGAACGTGTTATACATCTTGACGATGTGAATATTTACTATGACTATTTATCACTTTGTCAGTTAATTATTCAAAACGTTAAAGTCCTGTCGTATGGTATCGCATTTAAAAAGAAAACATAGAGATTTTAATGTGAGACGTCCGTTATGGACCTTTTTTTTTTTATAGTAGTTAAAATTTCGTTTCAACAAAATACAATTGTGGTCCATTAGAGCGTCGAAATTAAAAGAGAAAATGATGAAAATGTTGATGAAGTAGGTAGTAAGTAAGGTTATCGGGGCAAAAGTTTGGCGTCATTACTCGAACAAGATGTGCAAGTGATAAGGGATGGCGACAGGACGGGCGAGTCGCGTATCTCGCCACCCAAAACTTAACTCGTAATTAATACGAGCAGACAGGAGAACAGAGGCGGAAAAGGAAGATTCCAAAGTTTAATATAAAAATATATTATTAAGTAATTAAAGCAAGAAACGTAGAAATTATAATATGGGTAATCTTATTCTATATTAAATTGAGCAAGGGAACTAGCTTCTCAAGTTGGTTGCTCAAATCAGGCGTGACTTGGTTAAAATTAGTAGGTTAGGAGTAATTAAAAAAAATACATCAATGCTTACTTGTGTAACGATAGTAAACTTGTAAACAATGTGTGTAACTTAAAATAAAACTTTTGGCATACTTTCAGCACAATTATGGTAGAAACGTAGAGGTAGGAAGAATTGAAAGTAAGAATTTAAAAAAATGCATTGTATAATATGAATTGAAAATATGAAAGCTCTATTTTTAATTATAATTAGGCTTCGATATAATTGATGTCAAAATGACCATCCGTGGGAGATAGTTTGAATGTGTTTTGATACTTTGCGATTAGAAAATCAATAACATAGATCGTTTTAGAAACTACGAGATGGTAGTGGCTAGTATTTATAAGAAATTTTAAAGATTGCAAAAGGATCGAGGAAAATCTATAGAAGTACACTGTACTTAATAACAGATTAAAGATTACCATACTAGGCAAAAAGGAGTGTTACATTGACATAAATAATGAACTAATGAGTCCTGAAATGGATTTATATAGAACTAACTGGTTCAGTAGACTGCAAAACCGACCTGAAATACTTTTTGTGCCAAATCGAAAAAATGTGATGCTCTCGGAATACGTAATCAACTTCGTATAATGAACTACTAACCGAGTAGAAGATTGCTCAAACTAAGCTAACAGATTTCAGAGGTAAAACTTTCTAATGTTAATGTCATAGGCCGATAGCGTAAAAATGATCATAAGTGTATGTTGGGCAAAATATGAAAATATTACAAAATATTTATAAAAAATATACATCGCTGAACTGATTGTGAAGAGACAGATATGTTATTTGGTAAATGAGCAAATGTAGTAGTGGAGTAGTCCCCAATTAAGCATCTAGAGTTCGTTCAAATATTGCTGGATACGAATCTGGTCAATAAAATTACGAGACAAAAGGAGAATGAAGTATATTTTTGGAAACCTTCATTCAGCATTGAATTAACTATGGATGATGACGATGATAACCTGTAAAGTATATACACAGCGAACGGTGAAAATAAAAATAATAGTCGTAAGCGGTTATAAACGTAGATTGGTCCGGTTTATTAGAAGGGCAACTTCCGATTCGCAGCATGATAAGACGAGACCTTAAATAAATAACCGGTGCGATATGCTCCGCTTATACTTTGTGTTCTTACGTACAGTTCAATATGTTTTAAGAGCTTTTAAAATAGCCTGTTTTATGTAATCAGCCATGAGAATCAAAAGCAGAATTTAAATAATGGAATAATATTACATTTTAAAATAATACTCTTACACACTAGTTGAGCATGCGAAGAAACATAACAATATAACATTTAGAATCCAGCAGTAACATGTAATAGTATTAAAGAATCGCACAGAGAAATTAATAAAATAATATTATGTTACTGGTGGAGATTACTTTAAAACAATGGGAATTCATATTATTATATTGTATAATATTTTCAATAATCAGCATTTTATTTACCTCTGAGTATCATATCGGAAAACTTGTATGGTTGTATTTAAAAAATAATTAAAAAGCAATTTATAAAATTAGGCCAAAACTAACATTGAGCCTCATCGACTCGATCATTTTGTAAAATATGAAATTTACCGGTAACATTCCTCACATTTTATTATGGGATAAATTGGATTTCATGGAAGATTCTAAGCTAGAATATGTTACTAATAATAATAGAAGGTTTTTAGCTTACAAATAGAAGTACCTCAAAAAATCTATCATTAGTGGTGTTTTTATTCCACTTTAGTGGTTGGGATTTTTTAAGCGATTATCGATTTTTTAATTGATTAATTGCTGTCGAAAAATTGTGTACGTAATACATGTGTAACTATACTATATGTATGTTAGAATAAAATATATAGGTTAGCTGGGTATGCATTATATTATATAACCATCTCTACTCCGAAAGTGAAGCATGTGGATCTCAACAGTGAGAAGATGGCCAGTTCAGAAATGGAGTATTTGGATCTTCGTATAGGCAACAATTATTATTGACAGATTTTTTTCACGAGAATTGATAGCCAATTTTACTTGACTCGTTTGTCATTCAGTCCTGCATCTTTGGTTACAAAAAAAAAAAATTATGTAGCACGTGTGAGACTTGAACTAATCGCCGCTAAACTAGACTCTATGTGGTGTTTTTTACTAGTAATAAAAACGATGAATATTTTTTCAAAAGCTGTTGTAAATTTACTAAAGTGGTCCCTTCAGGATCGATTAATGCACAATCCACTTTATTTCAAAGATTATACTATTAAAATAAGGATCATTGTACTTGGGTAGATATTCATTCGGGTTTACAAAAAGGCGGAGGATTTTATATTTTACGTCGATCATCGACACGCGAGCGAAGGAAGACCTGGCGCTGCCGAGACGAGGGGCGTGTCTGCAAACGCATCGTCCACTTAGCACTTGTTAAGATTTTGCCGCTGATGGACTTCACCATCAACTAACTAACTTATGGTAAATGCTGTTATGAAGAACGATCACCAGAGTAATGTAATTATTGATATTAAAATTAATATTTTTCCCGTTTTAAGCTCTTGGCCATAACTGAGAAGTAGTATCTGTTTCATGTTCCCTATGTTATATTAGATTATATTTAACCATAATGATAGCGGAAAATATATATAGATTAATCAATATATTGTGAAGAAAGTTAGTTGAAGTTTGCAGGTCGACATATTGTATAATATTTTTTTACTGTGGCATTTGATCCGGCGTCCGACCTAGCAATGAAGGTTTGATTCGAGAGTGTCTAAATATATTGTGTTCGTCATATGCGCATTTGGAAACAATTCGAGTGTTGCACTTTCCATAGTTCGAGCAGCTGGTAGTATCATATTTTAAATGTTCAAAATAAAGATGGTTTCCCGTAAAATAATAATATATATATATTATGAAGCCACCACCAAGTCAAACTGCATTCTATAATTATACTAGGTCATTCGAAAGAAAATATTAGGTTCTTTGAGGCGAAAAGGTTTACTATTATAACATATAGCCTTAAAATATAAATTATTTCAGCATATTAAATTAAACTACAAAAACAAACAAGTAAATAAACGTATCGTAAGGTAATAAATATTGGAGATATCTTGAAAAACTCCTACTGATATTATTGGATGTGTTAGATAAACCTTACTAAACTAATAAATAAGGCAGTGTCTTATCAATAGTGACTGGCAACAATAAATATTATGACCTTTTGTTCATTGGACGCAAACACGCGTTTTACAACTCACAATTAAGATTACCTTAACGACTTTACATAGGAGAGAATAAATTACGGAAAGATAGCAAATCCACGACAAAATATAGGTACAAGACGTGTGAGAAACAATAAATTACTACCTTTCTGTTGAAAGCTACGAGTTTTTTTTTATAATGGCACGCTGTATGATATAGCACAGCACTACAGATGAGTTTTATTTTTTTTTGTTTTTATGTCGGTAATTATAGAAACTGGCCTATACCATAATGATAATAAGTTTTACTTTCATCAAAGACAACTGGGTGATATTATTCATGATAACAAATTTATGTACGACTCCCTAAGCTATGGTTTACGAAACTGTTTAATCATTGGTGCAATATGTTTTTTGTTACTACAAGTTCTAAAAGATACATTATAAATCCACAGGTTGATAATGGCGTAAGCTTTTGAATCGATCAGCTTTGAGATCCGTGACTGTATAAATATGTTTTTTTCATGTCCATGTACGCTCTGAAAATGTAGCGTATGGTTTTCAACAGTATAAATATGACCACTCCATGAATGCAGTATATGGAAATTCGTATTGTAGGAATTATTTTTGACAGATTTTTTCAACAAGAGTAGATTGCCAGCCAATTGATTAAATCATCGAGCATTCGGTTCTCCATATTTGAATCTCTGCATTTGTAGCTGTGAGATTCCGATCCGCAGTCTCCCTTTTGGCTGCCGGGAAGACAGAGTAATGATAATTGAAGGGAACGAGGGTTATGTCCGAACCATATTACATAGAGCCTATGTCTTCTGAAAATATATTATCGCCATTTATGGACGATCTAATGAAGTCAGGCTTCCTACAGTAAATTATAACATAACACATAAGCATATGTAGAAAATAATAATCCAAATCGAAAAGCAATGATCGGCCAAAACGAATCTATACCAAGATAAGGTATGTTTAATATGCGGATTGGACATAATAAAATCTAAATTCGGTGTAGTAACACTATTGAAAAATAGATTTCTATTTTAATTATTGTTTGACTGATTTGTATGATACGATAGTCATAGACAGACTCTATGATAAATATGATCTGTTGGGTATTTTGTAAATCATCGTTATCTGAAGTATACATGCGATATACATATAAATTAAATGTACACATCGATTATAGATTTGATATGCCAATAGAGTAAGGAAACTGATACCCAATGTGTGATAATATTGAAAACTGCGGGCGAACACGCACTCTTTGTTAGCCAAGTGTTCAAGTGATAATGTTATTGTCAGATCACTATAATAGAAAGTGGCATACTAGATTTCTGGCGAATATATCTCTGTCAATATAATAAAGAGTCTGATATGAGGAGAAAAATGTCTTCTGATATTTTAAATATAGTGTAAAATTCTTACTTAAAAATCGTAACAAACGATTAATAATAATAAGTAGGTAGATAATTTTAAAAGGAAGTGGAAAACAATAATACATAGTATATTTTACCAGTCGTGCTATAGTAATAGTGATACTTTAGCAATGGTTTGTCATGAATGTGATCAGATCTGTAAAATTCACGTCGATTTGGCTGTGAAAATATAATATTTCGGTGTTGCCAGTCGTTTAGTAAAAAAAAATTACAATAAGCCGATTGTAAAATTATTATTTGCTTTTACATTTTTTTATATCATGTTCACTCCCGAAGTGGATCTACAGAGTGAGAAGATATCCACTCCGTAAATGGAGTATATGGATCTCTGAATTGTGAAGACGTCTTGAGTTGTTTTTCAGACAATTGCTCATTCAATTGGGCATCCAGTCTTGCATTTTTGAATTTTGAAAATCCAACAGACGTGGGAATCGAGCCTGCATTTCCCGGATTGCTATTCGCACATTCTAACGACATGCAAACCGTAAAGCATCAAATTGTCAAAATATATAGATATACTTATTACTATGTATTATTAAAATATTTTAAATTTTAACTGCTCTGTGTCTCACTGTTATTCCATTAGAAATACTCACTTAATCTATAAGTATACTTTGGATCGCATTATATTATGCGTGAAGTATTTTTTTATCCATTTCAAATATTATAAATATATCGAGTAAATTAAAAATAGTTATTACGATTAATAAATTTAAAAAAAGAATAGACGAATACTGAGTAATGCTTGATATGTTACATTATATCAGATACGATTTATGTTGTTGACATTAAGTCATTCAAAAGCATTTTGAAAATTCGAATGATTTCTCTGGCTGTATTTATTATAATTAGTGTGGCCAATTATTTTAATCGCAAAGTCAAAACCTAACATGAAACAAATCGTTCTAGATATAATCAACTAAAGCGTGAGAAATAAATTCAATATAATCTACGATTTCAAGTTGAACTTAAAAAAATAAGATTAATAGTTCTATAATAGCTATGCCATCGGATATTATATTCAAAAGGTGTTAAAAGAGATCGCTATTTAATGAAACGAAATAATACTACAGCAATAAAGACAGACAGAAGTGAGAAAGTATAAAAACATATATTTTATATTGATCATATTAAATATGAAATATGTTTAGAAAAGTTAGATGGCAAAAAATATACTAAAAAAGCTAATTAATCTCCATATTATAGGGGGTATGGTAACTGTTTTTTACTATGAGGTACCATAAGCCCGTTTACTTTTCTTGTAGAGTTCATATGAGATTTTCAAATACACACAATATATCGACTGAAAAAGATACACGAGAAATTTGTGGAAGAACCCGAAGTCCACTGGTCAGTAGTACGAAGCTTATAATTTCTGTTCGCGAGCGGATATGTAGTAAATATTGTTGGCTTATTTATCGCACATTATAGCTTACACCGTGTGATATCAAAATGCGTTGAAAAAAGAGCTAGGTTTCATTCCTTAATGGGAATCACCAGCCAAACATGGCGGGTTTTATTATTTTCTTGTTATCTTTTACTACAGAAATGCATCTTGCGAAATGGTTTGATAGTAAATATATCTGCAAGAACAACGAATTGCAATCTCCTAACACGGCCGCAACATAAATAAATGCTTCTTTACGCTTTGGGCTGGGATACAGCTGACTATGCTGTAAGAATAGGATTGTTCACATGGAAAGTTAGATAGATTTAATTTTGTTTATTGATAATCCTCGGTAGTATAAAGTATATCCATTTGTTTGCGCGTGACACATTAAACATTTTAATAAAATTGCTATTTTTGATTATAGCTACTAAGTTTTCTGTCACATTTAATCAAACATTATGTAACAACTTGACCCATTAACATTTAATTAAAATAAAAAGTAGTTAAAAAGGTTTAGATCAATGTATTATACTATCATGACACAGATTCAAATCCTACAGTTGCCAAAGATTTTTTAATAAATTCAAAAATGTAGGACTAGATATCTAATGAATCGGGAAATTCTTTTTTCCAATCAACTCTCGTGAAAAAAATGTCTGGTAGAATAAGTTTTGACAAGTGAACATATATTGTATATATATACTCCATTAACACTGTGATTTCAAATATGACAAGGTATTTTTAAAATAATTATATGTTTATATCAGTTGGTGAAATAACGTGACGCTCGGACACAATGTGAAAGCTTTGAGGTTACAAAGGAAAATAAAGGACGTAGAGAAACTGGGTCATGATTTTTTAAAGTGAACATCGTATATTATTGCAAAAAATCGTGAAATTGAGGGGCTGCCCTAAAGCATAAAATTAAGAAGTGTCCAATTCCATGAAGGATATTGACTAACGTTTAAAGTTTATTTGTATCAAATTTTCACAATATATTTAAGCCGTTAAAATCTTTTCAACTGTAAAAATTCAGATTCTTATAATTGTAGATACATCATGCAAAAACATTCAATTATTTCTGTAATTTTTATGTGATCTTAAAATGTCGATGTGATACAATTTTCTTTACTATATTACAGCTTATTGAATAAAATAAAACGTCGGCAAAATGGTAGATCCTGTTCTCTTGGAAACAAACGGCATCAAATTGATAGCTTATAATATTTGTAAAAAAATAAGTCTTTATATCGAAAGCCGTTAAGAAAATACCATAAAAGGTAAGTTTATCAATGTGTTTTGCACGAGCCTCTATAGAACACCATAAAACACTTCTCTGAGAAACTTCAATCGTCTATAGGTTTATGACAGTACTATCAAATGTTAGGCTCGAATGCCGTCATATTCAGTATTTTAATTAATACTATAATACTGATTAACGGTGCTTAGTAGAAATTCACTTATACTCAAAATGATTCGATATTTGCGAGGAAGAATATTAGCCATAAATTGAAATGCGTTGCCCAGGCAATCTATTTTAAGCTATTATAATAATTATTTACTTTATCGTATAGTTCATCACCATATTTGATAACGGATTTATTGCATTGTGATACAATCTATTGCAGGTTTAATTGTTTTAATCTGTTGAATAAATGTGTAAGAAGTAGTCTTCACACTATGGAACTTTCAAATGGGACATAGTAAAAAAGGTTTTAATAATTTTTTTACTCATTATGGAGCCCCACTTCTAGAACGGACATCGCTAAAATATAATCTAAATTAAATAAATATACGGATAATTAATATGTTTATTAACATCAATAATTTTGAAATTAAAATAAGAGTAAATTATATTTTTTATTAATAAATTCTGATACCATAATTCATTTATACTAAAGAAATTAAGCATATAATAACGTAAACTATGTATTCGTCTATTTTTACAACGCTGTGAAAAAATATCTAGCAAAGTTAAAAGTTTTGGATAAGCCTAACGGCACGGAAGTTTTATTGTTTAAATATTCTCAAAGAAAGGTTGTATTGAAAGGAATTAACAGATTGGTGAAGTGATGGGTTTCAGTATAGGCAGTCAAAAACAAATTGGTCCCTACTTGAAGACCACTGCCGCACACCACATGTCAGTATTACCACGACCGGGTCGCGGCCGGATTTATAATGTCATGTAAATAATTTCCCCGTCTAATCTTTTACACGCTACTAACTAATCTTTATCGCAAGTGCGGCGCACATTACGCTCGGTTTACACGCCACCACAGAGCAAAAATAAGGTGAGATCCTAGCCTAATATGAGAAAAACTCAGCTTCATTTAGGTATAGGGAGTTTACGAGAGAATTTGCCGGTATTACTGCAATATATTATATTATCCTGAATGCATATAGCTTTTGCAACCCTTTTGGTTGATTCCATAAATCACGAAGACTAGAATGGTTTGGATACAACAAAAAAAGCTTAAAAACTGGATATAAAACATTTTGACTAGATGAGGTAAAAAGCTCACTCCCTTGTCAAGACGTCTTCAAATTGCGGATATCCATATCCTTCACTTTCGGAATGAATGTCTTCATACTGTGTATATCCATTTGCTCTAGGGAGCGAACATGGTGTAAAAAAATATATATTGTGGGCACAAGTATAAAAAATGTATCATATTGTAGGATATGACGTTAAACAATACAAAACAATCATACTGTTACAGCTCCATGTATGCAGGTTTTTAATTTTTTAAACAAATATGAACTTAATGTAAATTATATACATTGTTTTTTGTTAAGATGAATCGACTATTTAGCCGAAATAAACCTTTCCTAAGGTTTCAGCTGGGTTAAGTAATAATAGTAAAAAATACGTTTATTTATTAAAAAGTTAGAGAAAAACTTTCAGAAACAATAATTTATTAAAATTAATTCTTCATGATGATACCGGATAGGGAGAGAAACTTACTGTTGGAAGTATCCATTTCAGATTATCGTGTTGACGTAAATATCGATAATGGTGACGGATTTATAATCAATCTGATGTCCCCAGGTGAAAATTAATATATCGCAGATAAATAAACATGGTACCAACATTAAGATTTATAAGATTTGAAATAAGTATTTTGAATATAAGAAAAATTGATCTAAAATGAAAAGCTTTTCTAGACATCCTGTGACGTTACAGATCGTTCCGTTATTTATCGCCGCAAACAAGATAAATAGGGAAGATTCACACGCGATAGCCGACGATGAATCACGAGATGTTGCCGAGAGATGAGAATTGGAAGATAATACCGTTCGTTCTGCGCTAAATTAGCCGGGATCACAATATCTGCGCGGACGGACAGCAGCCCAGCTACCTCCCAAGGGACATTGCGCTCGACTTAGACACATCTAGAGAGATTTAGACATTGCATTGAGACTAGATGCTATCTGTTTTTTTGTATGAAACAATGAAGGACTCAGTGCGAAAACTAGGACATCAAACTAAGCACGAAACAATGATTTTGAAAATAACACAAGACATATAAAAAATATAATTCATATAATCAGCTATATAAAAAATTCTTGAACGCAAAAGCTTTTTAAAATATTTTGGAATGATCCGTTTCACGTGTACAATTGCCACTCTTTTGTAATGTTACCGTCTAGGGATGGATTAGCTTATTTATATACATAATTTGAATAATTTAATTTTATATAATAATAATAATTTAAATGTTGGAAGTATGATATGCATCGTATGGGATAGGTATCATAGATTTAACTTTTAATAAAAAATATATACATTGATAAATGTATGACGATTTTTCAGGTTCGTAGCTTTACCACGAGTTGATGTTTAAATTAAATTAAAGCTACGTATTTGGTACCGACGATTGACATTAATTTCACTAGGTCGACTTTTTAAAAAGATATTAATTTTTCATATAACTAAGAGTGCTCTTTTCACTCAAGATAGAAGACGTTTCTCGGTGTGGCCAGTAACCACTATTGGGTGGTTGTATGTAATTCGGCTGTCCAATTTCAAAATTTAGTAACTATCAATTTTTTTCGCAATTTCGTTATTACCGTGTTATAATGCATAAACTAGTATAGAAATTTTGTCTAAAATTAATGTATAAGAATCTCAATTTTTCAAAATTTCAAAGGCTTGTTGGTAGAACCAGTATGTAGGTGATCGCCCTGAACATTTTAAGTCAAAACGTTAGATAAAGACAACAGCTAAGTTTTCAAATTGGGCAGATAAATTATACACCTTTTCATTTATTGTGCCGAATATTTTTTTTCATTTTGTCAAATAAAATCTTCATGATTTTTATTTTTCACAAAGATTAACAAACATTGTTTGAGATTTGTAGATCCAGTGTTGATTGCGAATTTTATAACATTACCACGATTCGTCTGACGATCAGTTATCGATGCGTTTTAAATTCAACAATTGATCCTGGATATGTTTCACGCTCCATACACCTGTCGTCAGGTGTTGGGTTTCGCACCTTCCCGACGGGTGTCCGCGGAAACCGATAAAAGGCGTCCAACTAATAAAACATGCTCAAACAAAATGTATAGCGGCAAGGGCAAAGAGATGTCATTACATTTAAAATTATTAGAGATGGCTATCGAGAAAAATCGATATATCGGCATCGATATCAGTACTATTTATTGGTACTTATAAATACGAATTATGTCTAACTTAGCTAACTAGGATTATCGAATGTTGGTTCTTTAAAAAATACTACATAACGATGGTATAAATATTTTATATCGCTAATTACAAAGCAATAAATACATTGTGTACCCCACAGTAAAAAATAAATAAAAATACAAGATATAAAAAGAGTTGTCTATTATCAATATCATTAAATTGAATTTCTTTATTTATTTAAGGATATTAAAATATTCGTTAATTTAATAGTAACATGAAAATATACGAAATTTTATGTCAAAATATGATTAAAGAAAGTTTTTTATCTTCGGTAAGATTTGTGACGTGAAATATACGAGGTATTGTTTTGTCATGAGCGATATAATGGGACAGAAGTAATATTATCGACTATAGTATAAATAATTCAATAATGCAGTTTTCACTGCATCCAACTGTCATACTGATGTTGATTATTTTTTATTCAACCGTTATTTGCTATAGGTACGTTAAAAGACTGTACATATTGAATTATAATTGTATGTATATATTGTATTATAGTAGACTTGCCGAAGGCAATTTCTATTGTCAGAGCATTGTCAAGGCCCATTCATAGGTGAGCTATTTCGGCTATGAAGAAGTTATTGACATACATAAACATATATTGATATTTGAATGTTTGTTGAACGATTTCGCTGATTATTGCAGATGAAAATATAAGTCCGCGGGCTTGCCAATCGTTTGTAAGCGGAGATCGTAGACCCGAGTCATGTAGCTGTATACACATGAACAATACGTCTTACAATGGGGAGATCTGTATTCTCCATTTTTGGAGCAGTCAATTTTACATTTTTATGAGCTATATACTTCACTTTTGAAGCGGATGTTTTATGTTGAATGACTTTTAAAAATTAACCTTGTGGCAAAAATTATGAGTAGTTTTTGATTTATTATATTATATTCGATGCAGTAGTTTTAATCATGAGATGTTGCTGTTTTTAATTACTTATTTGTGTCATAATATTGGCAATATGGTAGGAATTATTATTATACCGTTTTATTTACAAAAACCTATGCAAATATTGCCGAAGGCTCTACCTATGAGGTCATATATTTTTTTTACCATGTTCTCTGCGAAAGTGGAGCATATAGATCTTCGCCATGTGAAGACATGTCTTGATGAATATTTTTTACACGAGAATTGGTTGTCAGATAATTGATTTTGATCTGTATCGACTTGATCGATATCTAATCCTAATTTTCTTAACATGGGACAGATTTGGGAATCGAACATTCATTCCTCAAATGCGTGGCGCGCACGCAAACTTTTAGGCTACATAAAAGCTAGTAAAATCTAAAACTGAAAATTTAATACAATACTAACGATACTATGATATTACTGAAATGGTGGAACATCTCTATCGAGCGCTGTCTCAGTTGACAATTCATCGTTGGAGATGCGTCGATTTTTCCTTGAGTCATGTCGGACGAGATGGTAAAAAATATGCAACACGTGTCGGTGTTTCTTTAGTGACAAGTAAAGGCCGTGACGTGATGTTTTATGGATCGATGCTGTCAATATTGTGTAGTACTGAATTTTTAACTTGTTAATGCCGTCTGCTTTCGTTTAGTAGTCCCAGATACTACGTATAAATATTAAAAATCGTTCGTAAGAAAAAATGTTTTCAAACATAAAAATATGTACAATATATTTTTGACGTTTGTTATAATTTCGGAATGGAAAGTTATAATACATAATTTTTATGGTAATTTAAAAGTAAGTGTGCACATTTGCATTTCAGAATTATGGCTTTCGCTTTATAAGCTGTCATCTGTGCTATGAATATTATTTTCTTGAAATTAATCATATTTATTATTGTGTTATAACAATATTTAAAAGATACCGCTATTATAACGATAGACTATCTACAAGTTAAAACATGTCATCAGATACTGATAATTAAATTTGATGAAATGAAATTCTAAATGAAAATTATTTTAATTTTGTTGATTTTCACGTGGACCATAACTCATAATTTGAGTATTCAATATTTTTTGTACTAAGTATTTTGGGATGTTAACAGATACACAATTGGTATAACAATCAATGATTTATATGGATGTTGGCACATTTCAAATAGCGTTGAGTTTAACATACTGAAAGGATTTATCTGGTAAAACATTTGGATTAAATTTATTTCCACGTATTTTAAATATTAAAACGGACATTCATTCGTTTTCTTTTATTATATCAGTTAAAACTCAGTCATATTATGTTATATTAATTAGATAAACAATATGTTTGATCCGGTCATCGGGTTCGGTTTTTTCCCCTGTATTCGTAAAACTTTTTAAGGTTTTTAGTCACTTCAGAACCCTTGTGCTTATCGTACTTTCAGAATAAGTCTTATTTCTATAAAAGTGATTTTATGATCGCAGTAGGTAAGTAGAATTGGTGTATAAATATGATTTATTGATAGTAAAAATATGGTAAGGTTTTGCTACTAGAAAAAAGATATTTTACTGAAAGAAAATATAGTGATATTATCGATTGGCAACGCCTGCATTAAGTGTCATCGCGACAAAGATAAGGTGTGAAGTTTTTACACCTAGCGTACAAGAAAGAGCACCACTGTTGATAAAACCCATATAAAGAGAGTCTATTACAGTCGGCGACTTTTTACCAAGCTGGCAATAAAACATTCATTTGTGGTGTTTGGAAATAAATCAAAGGCTGCATCGAACATGTGTCTGCAATGTTGTACCGGAGGGACATTACGAATTCAATGCACGTCCCATACAGCTAGGTGAGGAATTTAAAGATCTTGGCTAGATTATTAAATCAGGAGCAATAATTTATAGTTCAAGAAGAAATTTAATTCTTGCTAATGACGCTAGGGTGACTTTATTGTAGAAGCTCTTCCTGGTCGTAAGCGAGGAATGATTTGTAAATTATGTCGGTGATACGAAATTACATAAATAACAAATATCTCAAATAAACCATTTATTTGAAAAAGTTCTACGTTAATACTTAAAAAAATCGTAAAATTCTAAAATCAATCGAATAAAGCTATGGAGCTATAATGTTTTTTCAAATATTAAACTGTCTGTTATATAAGATTTATCTATAATCTATAATATATTTTTTATTTTTTTTTCCAAATCTGCTTTCTAAAGACAGCCAGCACATAGATAAACACCACACAGTGCTTTCAAGAACCCATCTTTTTAATATTTTTTTTGTATCTTTCAATATCATGATAAATCTTTTTTCTTACCGAATAAACAATGTAAATTGGATCGTAGAGTGGCCGATTTAACTTGATTTGCAGGATTTTCTCAATTAAAATATCTTAAATGCTCTTAATTTATCCACAGTACTTAGCCATCTCAGATTCAATAGTGTTTTAAATACGACAGAGATGAGTGATTACACGATTTTTTTATATTTAATTATGGTTGTGATAAAGGTACATAAATTTCAGCTTTATCAATTAATGTTTTCGCGGTTGCACGTCTGATAACCTGAAGTTCACGGCTCTAAATTTTACACCACCTGTTTTCGAAACTTTTTACATAGTATTTCATTTGATACTGGTTTAATAATTAAATAATATCTTATAATTTCTTTATGCAAATTATTAAAATAATTTATATTTGATAAAAAAATATATCACACTAACCAATAATTATCTAAACTATAAAACAAAAAAAAATATATACGCGGGTGTTTGTCTGTTACAAAGACTCCTCAAAAAGTGTAATAAAAATGACATTTTAATTTTCATTTTTAGGTCAGCTGTATTATAATTCTTTCAATATTTAATATCATTTCAGACAGTCAAGAAGAGACTAATAATATTATAAACAACCAATCAATGAAATAAAATTGTAATGAAGGGATGAATGAAATTAATTTGAGTAAAGAATGAGTTTGAAATCATCCTAGGCTAAGCCGAGTAATACAGCTAGTAAATATATAAAATATGATTTTTTTTTGTCGATTAAATCGAACGTATTACTATTTATTTGGTTATATAATGAATTAAACATCTGATTAAAAATAACACGTGTTAATTATTAGATAACGAGGTGCATAAGTAATATTGCAATGTATGATTCAGAATTACAAATTACAAGATTAAGGGCCGCATTAAGAATAAATTAAAACGCGTTGCGTAGAACTTGACACAATTGGGGCGTGTCAACACGACCGTTATTTATGATCGACGAAATATATTTCAACACTCTTGGAGTTTTAGTTAGTTTACGAGCTGTGGACGCGGGGCGCAGCGGCTGGAGGAAAATTGTTTGCGCAACGGTGCGTGCACGTGCGATTTTTTTGCTGTCTCGGAGCGACGTTTCAAACTCAACAGTTTGCATAAAATGTCTCACTTTACGTACACGGTTTACAAGGTGATAGAGTAGTAATTAAATTGCAAACTAATCTGTTACTTCGATTGTTATACGAAAATAGGCGACTTCTATTGGAACTAGCAAAAGATTATATTACAAATTATAGTAAATATTACACTTGAATACAAGTCAACCTAAGTCTTGAGTAATTTATATTTACTCCCGGGACATTCCCGTCGAACATCAATTCTTGATATTAGAGGTCCGGAATACGCCTGATTAAGAAAGAACACATAGGTAGTAAATATTTAATTTTACATTATATCGATACAGTCTTTTTCACAAAATATGTTAATTTTCAATTGATTACTAATTCTATCTCAAGTTCAATTAAAGCTTGCTTTCATTGAACCACTTAAATTATATAAATATTTTAAACTATAGTGAATGAATGAATAGTTGAAATCAATTGTAATTTTATAAACGTGTTAGTATTTATTTATTTAATTAATATTGGATTATTAGTGACACTTTAACCTACTGTATATTTTAACTGCCTTCAAAAAACGTCTCGAATAATTTTGCCAGCCTCAACTTCTTTCCGCTGCCTTTGGTTCAAGGAAACTAAGTCACTTTGAAGTAATTGTATAGCCATTTCTTGCGAATAAACTTTTGGTGGGTTGATTATGTTGTAAAATTAAGCTTGGTTTATCGAATGAAGAGTAAGGGATGGCTTTTTAATTTGTTTAGCTAATGGGCTTCTCTGGTTTCTACGATAGCCAAGAGGTTAGCATGGGCTCTTTGGAGCCAGAGATTGCGAATTTGATAACTACAGCTGCAAAAAATTTTTAAAAAAATCCAAAGATGCAAAACTGGATACTTTGTAAGTTTAGCAATTGGCTGATGGCCAATATTTATCATTAAAAAATGTCAGAATAATTCTTGACAGTACGAAGATGCCCCATTCCCTGAGTACTCATTTTCAAATCCTTGATATCCATATGATTTATTTCCGAGCGTGTATGATACATAACAAATGATGAAGAGATTTTTATAAGAAATAAAACATTTATACTTTTAAATTCTGAATTATTTAAAACTGGTAAACTTCCATATGTGAGATCACTGTT
>JAGVSQ010000866.1:0-33671 GCA_022683975.1 Rhyacophila evoluta
AGTAGTACTCAAGTAACCGTCACTGTGCTGCTGAGTGGTCGCTCTATAGCGTGACAGTAAAGAGGTTAGATAAGGTAAAACCAGAATATTCCTGCAATCTTAACAATGATGGTTATAGAAATAGATGTATCAAGTGGTAGTGTAATTAGTTTGGTGATGAGTAACGTTACATAAGTTAAATTATTAATAACCAATCTGAAAATTGAAAGAAATTTCATGATACTAAAGTTATATTTATGAATTATTGATTTGATTCATTATTGCGAAAATTAGTAGATTCATATTGTTTTACACAATAATGGAATAAAATAAAATAAATAAGGAATAAAATATATAGGTGTCTTTTAAGTTTTACTTTAGGTAAAATAAAAATCTAGAAGAAAAAATACCATTTTTAACAAAATTCAAACATGTAAAGTTAAAGAGTTGATGTAGGCTTACATTTTAGTAATTGATTATTATTCTGCTTTTGACAAAAAATATTCGCTTTGCTAGGTTATATTATTTCAATGTCAGATATAACTGATTGCAATAAAAAATCGTACTCTTCAATCGAATTTAAAAAAATGTATCTTCTGTCTGACAGTCAATTCACAAATAAAATGAAATAATAAATGTACATTTTTTGAATTTTATATTGATATTATTATAAAGAGTTTATCTACCAGTCACGTGCTTTTAGAGTACTAAGAGGAAATATTAGCAACACAAGAATATACTTAAAATAATAATATATTTTGAGAAGTGTATATATTGCCAACGTCTTACGAAATATCGAATTGCTACTTTTCACAAATGGCAATTTATTACATCCATTGCGACAACCAAACAAAAGAGCAAAAATGTTTCAATATTGCAATTCAGAATGACCAACACAACATTCCCAAAAAGTACACAGAACGGAACACAATTAGGTCACCGTGAGAGAATACGCGTTATCATCGGAACCAAGAATATTTATTATTGTATATAATTTTTTACAATAGAAATATGTTAAATTTAAGGTACTTAAAATATTTAAATGGGAAATACTACTTCCAAGTCAGACGTTAAAAAGAGCAAATCAACGAGCGAAATTCGTCCTGTTCGCGAACGTCAAAATTATTCAAGCCAGGTAAGTGCTGCTCTGACACAGCTGGGAAATAGCCAGACTTTATCAATTATATTTATTTAGCACTCGTGGCGAAGTTTTCGCTGATTAAAGAAATATGTAACATTTCACACCAATCGATAAACGCTATCCACTCTTTGCGAAATGTCAAATCATTCAGTTTGACATTTCAGTTGTTTGCTAACAGAAAACGTATGAACAAAAGTAATGCGCATGTTATGACAAATATAAATAATGCAATGCAATTTGATTGATGTACGTCAGGTTTGTGTATTTATTTTACAGTTCAGTTTATCGAGTTTTGTTGGAAATTTGAGTGGAAGATCGTTTTTGAGCGTTGCAAGTAATCAATCGTTTTCGTCGAGGCCGTTATCTCGTGTTTCGAGAAGGAGGTTAGTTGATTCAAATTTTATTTACCCTAAAAACCATCAAAATAAAATCATAGTTCTTCTTCCTCAATAAACTCTAAAGTGCCTTAACCGAATTTAACCTAAAATAAAATAGTCAATTTACATTTTGACTGAACACCTGACGTCATGGATTTTTATAATTTCATTGATTTTTTTACTACATGAATAATCATTAATATTATTAAATTGTTGTGAAATTGTTTTTTTTTTAAATTTATCTATATTTTTAATGAAACTAATAATATTCAAATGGGAGAATTATTTTAGAAAAAAGTTCTTTGTTATTATCTTATACAATTTGGTGAAACTATTGAAAATATGACTAATATTACTCATAAATGACAGCCATATTGGATTTTAAAGTTTTTCATAAGAAATACATTTGATTCAAATAATGATGGCAGGCAGTAGAACCTCGATATAACGGACTAATGAGTGTAAGGGGTAGTCCGTTAAAGCCGTAAGTCTATTAAATAATAATGGGTTTTCCGAATGCAATTTCATAAAAAATATAGTTGAATTTCATTATCTAACGCATATTCAAAATATGTTAATAGATTGTTGAGATGCGATCTCATCACTGATAAATTTGTTTTTGACTTGTTTGTTCTTCTTCCTCGCTATTTTCACTTCTGTTCCCATTTTCCATGACTATAACTGTTCTTTAGCTTTCGATCATGATGTGATACTCAGGATCACCTTTATTTACTTCTTACTCCATTCAAATATTTTACACAGCTACATCTTCTCCAGAGCTAATCTATATTCGCCTACAAAAATCAGGAACTTTTAAATCTATATCTGCATCTTGATCGTTGAATAAATTCTTCAAACCATTTTCTAATATTTTCATGTTAACTTCTTTATGGATATTTTGTCCATTATATCTGAAGTCCGTTATATCAGGGTCGATTATATCAAAGTTGTAGTATACTTATATTGCTTTTGCTCTTTCAGGTGGAATACATCCACATTAACTGATCCACTGCTAGCGAGCAAGACAGCCTGGCCTGTGCCCCACGTCGAGGCATTGTTCTTACCCGAATTCAAAGTCAGCAGTGATATACATGACAGGAAGTTTGAAATCCTGGAAACCATATCGAAAGGGGCCTACGGGAAAGTATATAAGATAAAAAAAGTTGATTCTGGGGAGGTTCTGGCACTAAAGGTCCTTTCAAAAGCACAGGTGAATATGCGTACTTAATTAATATCTGAATTAAAAAATATATTATTAATGAGGTTCGAAAATTCAAAGTATCAACAGATAGATATACATTAATATACATGTCTTATTGAAATCGGATGCACCAATAGGTTTGTGATAAAAGTAAATTTACATTTCATAATGTAATTATTGCAATCAATTTTGAAGTTCCTAGATCAATGGATGGATATATAAAAGATTTCTAATGAATATAACCGGTCAGAATCTTGATATATTGGTTTAATTGTTTTACACAATCAGTTATTTGTGGATGATTACAGTTACAATATTGGTGTAAAAGTTGATAATAGTTGTCAACAATGTTTAACCTGTAAAATCAATAATTGAAGACTAGACGCAAAATGCTGATAACCAATGAATTGATTGATAACCCAACGATCAGTCGACATGAAAAATAATTTGTGTAAATCTCGTACATGCTATAGAGCAGTGCTTCCCAAATTGGGGGCCGCGAAAATATTCAGTACAAAGTACAAATATTCATTTATGAATATAACATAATATATTCACATAACATATTTAGGGAATGTATATATTTAGATCGTTAAATAATAACACATATTTATTATATACACTGAGAAGATGATGTAAGCGCATGCGCAAAAATTCGGTGGGGGGGAAATTAATTCTTTCAGATTTAGGGGGCCGTGATATAAAAGTAATTGGGAAGCACTGCTATAGAGAAATACAATTTAGTTTCAGTGAAATATAGTATTTAGTAATATGTTGCTCATGGTTCTAAATTATCTGATCAACCCATAGCTAAATAATGATCTACGAATTAATCCATTATCGATCCTATGGTGAGTTTTTGACTTAAATTCCATTTCCATCATTTTATAGATCATCTGTGAAAATGCTATACGCCAAGTGAAAGACGAAGTTCACATTCAAGAAGTGTGTGGTCACAACCCTTTCATCGTTGGCTGTTCACTCAAGTGGCAAAGTAAGCGGAGACTTTACATTGGTGAGTTCTTGGCCTTTTTTTAATAAATTGGTATCATAGATACCTAAATCACATTAAATTTGTTTGATATTATTGGAATTTATATAGGCCATACACCACAAAACTTGAGAGACCAGCTAAATGGTTTTTTCTGCACTGGTATTATAAATCTATATTCTTTTAATGAAGTAGAAATAGATATTTATGTATTGATAGTTAATGAATATTATACTGGGTATTTTATAAATAAGTTCTTATCTTGTTTACAGTAAAATAATGCAAAATATCAACATAGTTAGTAGCTTAGCATTTGATCCTGTCATTAATTAGTATTTTCATCAATGTGCCATTGTGTCCATTTATCTGTTTTTATGTTACATATATATACACAACTATAAACTTCCTACATTTCTCTTTATCTTTATAGGCTCACAAGTAGCTATAATTATATGCATATTACATTAAGTAATGCTTTACAGATAATTGATAATTAGTATGATATTTATTCGCCTATTTGAATTTGCATATGATCATGGAAACCGTTGTGCCCACCTACAATTAATGTGAAAAAATTGTATGTATCTTTTTTTCTTTAGTTACAGAATATATACCGGGCGGAGAACTTTTCACTCTGCTGAATAAATACATTCGTTTACCCGAAGAACTAGTGCGGGTTTATGTTGCGGAGATCGGAATCATTTTAGGTAATACAAGCTCTCTTATATTCTAGTTATATATATTTACCGTCATGATTGTATGAAATTATTAAATAGTAATGTGTTTCGCTTAGGATCTTCATACAGATAATTTTTTGTAGTTATAGGTGTTATTAGGTCTAGGTTGATTGACTAAAAATTATTTTTTTATAAGTCTTATGAAAAAATGTAAAACTAAAAAGTAAAATACATTTGACACTCTCACTCGATGGATAACTTATACTGTTGGATCCATAAGGTCTGTCCACGCTGGGGAGATCCATCTACATTCTGTATTGGAAATGTCAGTTTATATACCTATTTAAATATTTGATTTTGTCTGTTGGTCGCCATGATGTAGTTGCCGGCATTTTGGACCTATCCTATCTGAATTACAGACTTATCTGGGGTCAAATTCATTTATTCTATCAGTATTGAAAATTTAGAAGAAATATGGAAGAAAAAAAACTCTTCGGCTCGTATTTTTAATGTAACTTTTTTTAATGCAGATTTTCTCCATAATGCCGGAGTAGTGTTTCGTGACCTAAAACCGGAGAACCTCCTCTTGACTTCAACCGGTCACCTTCGTCTCATCGACTTCGGCCTTTCCAAGTGGCTTAAGTTTGGCTGTCGCACTTCCACAATCTGTGGAACTCTTCAATACCTCGGTACAATATCTCTCTTTTAGCGGTCCATGCTAACTAATCAACTAGTCAATTACATATTAAGTTATCGGATGAGTCATTGATAGCTATCTGTTCCATACTATTATATTTATTTAAAATTTAAATAGCAAAAGCAACTGATTGATAAGGATAATCATAATTGTCGTTAATATATGACTTTTTTTCATTTTATTATTGTTATTTCAGTTGCAGTGTTAATATAATATTTCCATTATTTCATAATGTTTAAAATTAATAAATTTGTATGTATTCTGTCAATTTGTGTCGGGTCTGAATTTGAAATGTATGTCAAAAGCGCCTAACAGATCAATGTTAAAAATGATATTGACATGCACGAACGCCTGTAGGTGATAAATCTTTCACGTTAAAGCGGTTGTGAACGGCCGGAGAATGAATGCTCGATCGCAGGTGTTCTCCCTCGCGATGGAGGGCAGACAAGTAGATGAAGCCGTCGCCAGCATTTTCCATACGGTCCTCTTTCACAGGTCGTTTGGAAAATTCCTATATAGCAACGATATAAATTACTCTATCGGTACCGTGGGCTACACAGATGTCGATTGCGATTTCATCGATTTCACTTATGTATGTTGCTCATCAAAAGGCCTAGACAAAACTGTTCGAACAGAAATCTCTGGTTTTTCGGATCTATTGCGGAACACCAACGGCTCAGCAACCGGGCAAATTAGTCTGGAATTTTTCCAAAAGAGACGTAATCGCTGGCTTTTTCAACCTGAATCGATTCCGTGGGAAGTTTGGACGGTACGATTGGAACTTGTCAACCTTCACAGCGAAGATGAGCGGCAGGTTTACCAGGAAAAGGTCGGCGAAATGTTGCAAGATAAGGTGTTTTACATCACCGATGTTATGAACAGACATGAATACGTGCCGAAGATGCCGGCTCGTTGCGATCTTGATCTCATATTTGATACGTCTTATGAAGACATTCAGCCGTATCTCTTCAAAGTTAATTATAGTCTTGCTGGCCCACCTGTTTCATCTGTCGGCAACACAATGAAAAAGCTGATTAAAGAGACCCTCGCATTGTCTTAGGACAAACATTTAATTTAAGCTGTTGTTATTTTCAACAAGACTTCTAATTCAGTATCACTTCCCTTGTTGCCACGGATAGGTTAGAAATCTAGCAAGTTAATCTACCCCAGCCAGTTTTTTTCTAATTATTATATGCATTAGTATGTAAATTTCACAATCGAATTTGAATATGTACTTCAGTTATGAAAATACTTCATCCATCCGATCTCACTCCTTGGTTATTCTTGAGTTAATTTATGCAGTAAAGACCAAATGTATAGTATTGCTGTTCCATTTATTAACGTATCTGAAGTTTTTTGTTCGTGTTTTCCAGTCCATTTGTCACAAATCAACATTTTTTAGACAATCTACGTTTCTGAAAATTCATCATCTTCTCTTTGGAAGAATTGTCTTCATTTTGTATGTCGGTAGTTTCAATTTACAAAATTTTACCTATACTCGGAATGTAAAAAGTATTAAAACTCTTTTTAGGGAAAATAAATCAATTAATAAAACCTCTTAAAAATGCACAATACAATCACCAAAAATAATGAAATTTAGATTTAATTAAAAGCCGCTCAATTTGATTTGCGGATTCATTTGTGTAGATTTTAAAATATCATGTATGAATGAGGGTAGGGGATTTGAGAATTTCGTCAACAGGAGTTCTTTGTTGCCACTTTTAATTTCTATCCAGCATTTCATTCTCATGTAAAAATACATCATTTATTTTGCATGGAATATGAAAATTGACTCTGTAAACTCTGTTTAAATTATAATTTTGGTACAATTTTCAAACACAAATATTATAATTTTTTTTCAATTCTATCAACAATTAGACTATTGAATTCATGCATATTATAAAATGTAATATTTTGCCTCTCCATAATTTACCTATGATATCATCGTCAAATACTATGCACATACATATTCAAGCGTCATGAAAATTTTACAAATTTTTTTTTTATAGAAATATATGTGTGTGCTACGCGTCTTGAATGTAATTTAACCAAAAGTCTGTTATGCGAATGGAAAAAAATCTTCAGTTTAGGACTAGCTTTATTGATGCCAATAAAAAATGAATGTCCATTTTTGATTTAAAATTGGTATGTGATAAGAGATTGCCTTTTTATAAATCGACTTGTAAATATTTACAGAAAAATAATATATTATATTTAATTCATAGCTATTTATTACTTAATTAAGTGTTACTCGTCTATATGATGCTTTCGTCCGTAGTTCATGACACACCGAGAACAGAAATAAGGTAAGTGACATCTGTATGTGCACCGAAGAGATGCGATAGTAGATTTGAAAAATAAAATACAGATGTGCTCTGTACATATGGTCAAACTCATTCGTTAAAAGCAAGATTATAGTACATTGATTGCTTACTTTCGTTGTGTTATAAATATATCATATTAAATGAATTTGACTGTATAATTTATCATAGAAGGGCCACTATTCTTAATAATAATATATTTTTTAAATTCAAATATGTGTTTTGAATGAAGATGCCAAGTGTGTAATTCTTGGCAATAAAGTCAGGTACAGTTGCCTGATTCTCGAATTGAATATAATAATGAAATATATGACTCTCTTTAGATTTCTAATACATTAAGTATGTTACTTGGCCAAATTGTGTGAATACGCATTGACATATCGCTTGGCTGAGTTCTGTTCTCAGCATGTCACTATGTATATAATTGAGAGCTATACAATAGTATATAAAAAAAGATAATTCGTGTAGTGCTTCTAGTTTTTTTTTTATTATAAAAATTGGAAGTGAATGAATGATATATATTTTTTTGCAAATTCATTTACTCTCCAAATAATAATAGCAACCCATTATTTGATCCATATAACATTATTTTAATTATTATTATGTTGCGTCTCGTGAGATATTTTGTAAAATACTTAAACTATGTCATAATTATTATATCTCTGAATCAAATGATCTTTTATGTAAAAGTTTAAGACATTTGCATATAGTAATTTATTGATACCCTGAAATATTGATCTTACTAAAACTTTAATTGTAGTGGTTTTCCAATCACTAGTTTCACTGGTGTACTGTGACAAATTCATATTGTATTATTGTAATCCAACGTCAATAGAAATTGCTACCCATCACTCTTCAGGACTTGGAATGCCTTGTTGAAGCAATCCATTCTAGTGGTATTTGGGATGAATCTTTACTCTCTCATATAGAAATAGTTGAACTTTCGGATCATTATATTATCGATGTAGTGTCATTAATGTAGACTTAACTAAACAATTTGTCACTTTTATAATGAAGTTCCACTTAAAATTTCTCAAAATTAATAAATAGTGTTACACGATAAATCAAAAACATTTTACAGTTTTGAAATGATGGAAATATATCTCAATTCCATGAATACATTTCAATCTAAATTAATGAAAAATATAAACTCTTTACTCCATTCATTGATTCATTATGATGACATAAGAGTAAAAACAAGCTCAGTGATGTAATTATTAGACACTTTTTATGTAAATCTTTACTAAATCTGTTACTTTAATTTTTTTTTTAAATCTCTTATGTCTTGCAATTCCTTTGTAATAGGGGGTATCAATATTTTATTTATAATCGATGTCGGCTATATTTATTTGTAAATATCATTTTTTATAAGTATCCGTTAAACGTAGCATATGCTTAGGAAGGCGCCCAAATACGATTAATAAGTTTTTGTACAGAAATAATTAATTAAAGTATATATACAAGGGATATAATAGAGTAAATATAGGATTATAACGAATTTGTCTATAGATATGACTAAAAAATATAATAAATATAGTAATATACATATAATAATAATATCTTTCTGTGTTTTATATTAATTGATGCAACAAAACAAAAAAAAATATTTTAAATATTTAAATTTAGGATTGAAAAATGTGTTTGAAGTCGTTTTATATGTGTGAATTTTAAATACGTATGAAAATTCAGTACAACTCATAGTAAATGTTTTTTTTTTGTATTATTTTTTACAGATGTATTGTGTATCCTAATGAACTGTGTTTCAAAAGCATATAAAAACTCCTTTTTCTAGTTATGTAATATTTATAGAAAAAAACCTGTTTTTACAGGGTTAAAAATTTGAACTTTGTCCTTATGTAAATACATTATAAGATTTCAATGTGTAAAAATTAGTTTAATGTATTTGTCACCGAATTATATTGTTTGATACTGATCACAGGTGACATAATATTCAAGGATGATTTGTATGCTAAGTGTATAAAGTGCAATATAGAATGTCAAGAGATATATTGTTTATTTTTAAATGTACATTAAAGGAAAGAAAGCGTAATTAAAGAAATCAATCAACACTAAGAATGTTTGTTTCATTCATTATATGTCGTAGTGTCATTTTTTATCATGTATTTTATATATTTTGTTGATTTTGATTTTATTAAATCGTATACAATTGATTTTTTCATTTTAATATTTCAAACATATTCTATACAGTTTTTGAAATATGATGAGTCCTCGTTACTTCAAATGAAAAACACGAAAAAATTAGATCAATATTTTTAGAATATACAATAAAAAACAAAATACTTTAAAAAATCCTCTAATTTGGCATGTCTTAACTTCTTAAAAAAGTGTCGTGAATCAATTCAAATACTTTGATTGATATATCAATAAAAACCCCTGGAAAAAATCCAAATACATAATGTTAAATCTTGAATTAATAATGATGACATGCATCAATTTTCATTACATTATTGACTGTCCTTAGAAATACATTCATTCATGGAAAACTGATTATCTGGAGTATTAATACAGTTACATAAAGATGCCAAAGTTCCAAAATGATTACGGAGCTACATTTACTTAAGTAGCAAGAGGCAATATGTTTCGATTTTCCTTATTATATTATACAATTTTATTATTGTAGCTTGTGACCAAATTTTTTCTCTTAATCAAAACAATTCAATCAATGATAATGAAGAGTTTTATATCAATACTGACAACACGATTCAACAGGAGAAGTTCAGCATATGCGTTAATATAATCAAGTGTACACTTTAGTGATTTTACAACCGAAATAGCTAACTATAGATCTGTTCATAGCTATTCCAAGTGAACAAAGAAAACTTGATCTAATCATTTATAAATTTCCTTTATTCTTCTATTTTTTTTCATCCATGCTCTCAAAGTCCGGCAATCGGTCTCTATTGCTTTCCTCCAGCTATTCTGACAGTTAAGCTACCTTTACAGTTCTAAATGTTTAGTTTATTGGCATCTGTTGATTTAATTTCTCTGACCATATCCATGCCTTTGTCATCTCCATTTTTCGCCCTCTTCTTTGATGCACATGATGCATTTTGACAGATGAGCCAGTTAAACTTCAGTAAGTTTGTCACTGTTTTTCAAATCAAAGTAAAACTTATATATCTATCGATACCTTGTTCTCCATAACCTACTATTGTGTGTGGATCTGTCTATCTTCCTATATAATTGTATTAACATATATTATATTAGTTTATTAGCGTTTTGATAGATCAAAAAAAAATTAAAATATCTAATCACTTGCATATTAAACAAAAAATATAATATGTTACTACATTTCTATGTATTTCAGCAATTATTTTTTCTGACTAGTGCAATGCCATCCCTGTACGTGTGTTTAATATCATCAAGATTTCCTACAGCCATTTGAGAAGTAAATATTTTATTTATTTTATATCTTAAGAAGGTAACTCTTAAGAATTTTATTCCTTCATAATGCAAATTCATCAATATCAAATTGCAATGCTATTTAATTACCTTTAAAAAATTTAAATGGTATGGAAAGATTGATGATTTTAAAGCATGCAAATGTAATATACTCGTATAACGTCAAAATTTTGTTTTAACAACTGATTCCACCTTTTATTGATGATTTTGTGCATTGTTGGAGTATACAGTAGAAAATTTCCAAACTGTAATGACAGCCAATTTTTTTATTACTGTAATTGTATGAACGGATTAATTTTTGGCATGTACATCTTTCAAATGTATAATTCACTTGTTTATTATATTTGATATTGATGAATTAATTGCTTATCAGCTGAGAATATAGGATAGTTATGTAAGCAACTCTAAAGATACCAATAAAAAATACTTACGTATAATAGGAATTGGGATTTTGCTCTGAATTTCGTAAGAACTTCATAGTTGTTGACATGTAAAGTTCCAAAGAAAGTTCGAATCTATCTTGTAAAATATTTGAGAGGGGTATTTCCTAAGTGAACTTATTCCACATGTCAAAATTTGGAAGAGAACATTTTGAACACGTATTTTTTGTATAAAATGACTATATAACATGTTTTTCAATGTTTATTTTTGATTGATGGTGCTTGATGGAAATTGATTTTAAATTTTAAATTATTTAAAACTGGTAAACTTCCATATGTGAGATGACTGTTAGCGAAATAATACTTGGGTGTACACAATAATTCAAAAAATACTTGTTCAAAACCTTCTTTACATTTTGGCATAATGGAATAAGTTCACTTTGGAACTACCATGGACAACCTGTGGCCGATAAATATTGCATATTTTTTTAATTCTGTCAACACAAACTCTCAAATATCAAATCATCTTACAGAATTAAATAATTAAATTTGAAAAGACAAAACTCTTTCAATTAATATTCTTAAAACTCTGGTTTGCCTCAAACTAGTGGCCATGTGACTATCGATGGTTTATTTAAATGTTCAAAAAATCCTGGCTTGTTTTATTAATATTTGCATAAATACCGCAGCATGTTTTATTTTCTGTTATTTGCATTTAAGTTTAATGGCATTGCATGTGGATTTTTTTTTTGTTTTTTGACAAGTTTCCTTTTATTTCAGCACCTGAAGTGTTGGCTCACGAACCGTATGACCACGCAGTGGACTGGTGGGCTCTGGGAGTAATAATGTGTAAAATGTTAACCGATCAGGTAAGTCATGCTGACTTTGATTATGCAAGTATTTCTCGGTCAAATAATTAATGAAGTATGAAATGTGAAACTTAAATATATTATGTCATAAATGTGTGCTGCTTGTTGGCATTCAATTAATATTCTTAAATTCTCCAATATAACTATCAGCTGGGCAAACAAAGACATCTCCTAGTTCTCTTCGCTCTCGTCACTTCTGTTGTCTTCAAACAACTCATCATTTGAGAGAGCTCAGAACGCCCTTATGGCTGGTCAGTGTTTGTGAAGTACCACTGTATAACCTCTTTTAACCAGTGGTTTTCTATTATACCCACTGAGCAACTTGTCCATCCCATTGTCGTTTCATTTATTTCTTATCCAAAAGTCATTGCTTTGATAAATGATCTATTATTGTATCTAAACCATAGTTATTCATAGTGACGGATTTAACACTTGAGAGGCCCTAGGCACAATTCAATTTTGAGACCCCATCTAAATATATGGTTATCACCCCTACATCCTTCGAAAAATTAAGGTTTCTCGTTTTTAGCTCTTGCACTAACTAAAATTTCTTTTCTCCTATAATCTTATTTTGAGAACTAAATCTTGAGGCCCCCTTAATTTATGAGGTCCAAGGCGCGCGCCTATGTAGAAATCCGCCACTGGGTATTCAACTAATGTGGGTTACTGGCTATTATATATGCGAGAGTGGTAAGGGTAGTATAAAAGTAGATATTGGGTATAACCCGAAAAAACAGGTGAGTGTACACAATCTAGCATTGCCAAATGATTGAAATTTTGTTGAAATTTATTTTCGTGAAAGTACCTACCAACTTTTGTTGGCTCTTTCCTCTGCATCAATGCTCCTGGGCTATAACAACTTCATTTTTATGGTGATCCAACCCTACTGGTGATTGTCAATATATTCCGTAGGTGATGCATATCGTACTGTAATTTCGATTGTAAATAAATGGTCCACTTTGTCAAAAAAACACAGTTTCTTATAAAATAAAAACAAATTTACTCTGCTGTCGGTCATTTCCGTAAAAGTCCACACCACAAATAATATCCAAATACAATATTTAATAGTGTTTTACATTATGAGAAATGTGGATATTTGAATTCCAAAGTCGAGTTATCTGCCATTTTACGTAATAAATTATTATGTATTCCATCTAAAACATCATTTATTCATTTACCACTTTTTGTCACATTTGCAGTTTTTTTTATTTAATTTATTTAAATTTATGTTCACTATTACTTAAATGGCGATTTAGTAGCGATAAAATATTTATGATGGTTAAACGGTTTTTCTATATTTGAATTTTTTGACATTTCTCTTTCATAGAAATTGTCGTAACGGAAGATATGCAACTTAATAATTCAATCAGCTTTACGCATATGTCGTACCTCTATTACCATTAATATATTATTATGATAGATATTTATGAGTACGTTAACCCTTTCATGACCATCGGCGTGACTCCTTCCTTATTGCAAACGCTATCATTGCTCACGGCCTCTAATATTTACTTCACTATCGAGTCAATAACGGGCTGTCCTGGAATATGCTCTGTGATAAAAATCACAATTTGTATAAGTGAATTCAATTCGGAGATATTTTATGGTTGGTTATTAGCCATTTGTTCCACCTATTACGACCATTAAAACAAGATCAAACTGGATTGAAGTAAACGGCGACGAGGAATAAAATTATTAAATGGAGATTGTATAAAATAAAATTAGATAGTATGTTTGCTTATTTTTGTTACTTGTATTAAATAAAATGTAACCCTCTTTCTTGTATATAATATATATTAACGGCATTTTGTGATAGCGGGATTACTTATTAAAATACATACTTTTTTTATTGTTTATTATATTTATGTTTTACACAAAATCAATCCCAACCATTTAAAATTTGATATTTTTTCTTATTTACGTAAGGTTAACAATTAGTCCATACTTACTCGATTAATGTTTAAGTAATTGATATCATCCGTTTGATTCATCCTTCAGTACTTTTTTAGAAATACACATCTGCTAGTCGGTGTTATTAAATAATCCTGTGGATTTGAAATTTATCACGAACAGCCATATATCGGTGTTTGGTATTCAATGGGTTTTAAGGAAAGGGAAAATGGATGGTTCAGTGGTTGAGTCGGCGAAGCTGTATCTTTGACATCGTATAAGGTACAAGAAAAATAAAACATTTTTTATAATTTATAAAACGTATTTTATTGCAAGCTTTTCTTAGCATAACTTACACTGGAAATAGTCGCGGCACAGAGCGCAACTTTTCTTTTCTAAATTAATTTAATTTCAAATGACAACGATAATGAGTGACATGAACGGGGCCCGAGGGAGGGGGGCAATCGAAAGAAATTAATATTTATTATCATCACCGAATTCTCATTCTCATTCTCACTCGCACACAACCGACCAATCACACTGTTATTGTGTAATCGTGACGACATTCACGATTACTTAGCATTATCGATTCATACGTCGCGATTCAGTCCGCGGTAAAGTCGCCGCCTTCGATTTACCAAAATATTCTACAATTAATGGCAACACTATACTGAAAAACGTCGGAAAGGTGAAATCTCTCGGCAGTCCTTTGATCTCAAGACACGTTACGAAACAAAAGAAAACCCTACACACCTCGTGAGCGAATCGCTTCAATTGTTAAAAGTGTACGAAATGAAGATTTACATTCGGCAGTGGCTACTAGTAGAATGATGCTATTTTGGATTTCGCGGAAGATCCGTCGTTTCTCAATGTAATGTTGCCGAATTAATCCAGCGCTGAATGAATCTGTGTTGTTTTATATTACTTAAATGACTCGAAGCGGGGAGCGCGTCGGGCGGGTCGGCCGCGGGGAATCTGCCCCCCGCGCCGCGCGAGTTAAGTAGGTGGGGCTGCGACGCCGCGAGGGTCCCTCGCCGCTGCCGAAGCGCCAGACGCGCCCGCGCTCTGACGATCCTCCCCCGATCGTTTAGGATCTCTTCTCTTCTGACGCGGCTTCCAGCGACTTCTCCTCGGATTTGGCTTCGTCGGACTCTACCTTCGGCGATTCTTTCGCTACCGATTCGTTACTCTTGTCTTCTGCGCTCGCGGATTTTTCTTCTGAGCTTTCTACCGATTTGGGCTCGTCGGCTTGGGGCAGCGACGCTACAGCGGCGGGCGATGCGGGTACGATGTTAGCGAGAACCGCCGGAGCGGCCGCTTCGTGAGATTCAGCTGACGCATCCCGCTTGACTGGAGCCACATCAACAGGCTTGCTCTCTGAAGACTCATCGCTGGCGGGCTCAGGCTTGGGTGACTCCTTAGCTGGCTCTACTACTTTGGCGGGTTCTTGCGACTTGGCTTCCTTCTCGTTGTTTTCGGACTTTGCTGCGACTACGGCAGGGGCATCGGCGACGGGAACGGGCGCTGGTACTGCTACGGGAGCGACTTCCTTAGGAGCGTCAGCCTTCTTCTCTTCTTCGGTATCTCTAACAACTCTGACGGGCTCTTCGGCGGCTACTGCGGCGGCGACCGCTTTAGGTGCGGGGATTTCCGGTACTGGCTTTACTGCTTCTTCTTTAATGATCTCATCTTTGATCGGAGCGGGGCTCTCGACTGCTGGAACTGCTGGCTTGGCTGGCTCTTCGGCTTTCTTTTCTTCCGGTTTTGCGACGGGCTCTTCTACTTTTTGAGCTAGCGGTGCGACTTCATCGGCGGCCTTTTCTGCTACTTCTCTCTTCTCAACGACGGGGGCAGAAGGGACTTCGGGAACGACGGGAGCGGCGGCAGGCACCGGGACGGCGACCGGAGCCAGATCGGCAGCGGGGGCTTCCTTCGCGGCTGGCTCGGGAACTAAGTCGATCTTCTTTTCGGGGGTTGGAATCTCGGCGGATTCAGATTTGAGAGGGATGACAGATTTGGGATCTGGGACAGATTCTTCTGCGATCGCTACCGATTCTTTTGCGGCTGCCACTACGTCCACCGGTTTTTCGGGAGCGAGTTCTTTAGCGGCGATCTTGACTTCGGGCTTAGGTTCCTCGACTGGTTTCTCTGCGGCGGGTTTTGCCGCTTCCTTTTCCGGGACCTTATCCTCCACAATATTTTCTGTTATCAATGGCTTCTCCGGCACGACGGCTGGTACGTCAGCGGCGGGTTGCACGGCGGCCGGAGCCACGGCTGCTGCTGCCGGTTCGGCAGGCTTAGCGACGACTTCCGGAGCTTTCTCTTCGGCGGCGGTGGAGACGGACGAGTATCCGTCGTTGATAGCGGGGACTTCGTTTTCGGCTAAGGGCATGGCGCAGGCCGACGCCAACAGCGCGAGTACCAAAATTGGCAGCTTCATTCTGTAAAATACAAAAGCTGAGATTATTATTTCGTTCGCGGAGGGACAACGGATATGACCAATAACAGAGCGGATAATGACAGCCGGCCGGTCCGCGTTCAATTGGCGCGACTCGAGACGTGTCGCGTCGAATTTGAAGATTCAACGAGACAATTTAGTTTGAAGTGGATCCGTGCGACAGCTGACTGTATATTCTTTCACTTTCTAGCAGCATTATATTTTCACTTTAATAAAATTAGCCTCTATTACAATTATAGATGAAGAGACATTTCTGGCAGTAACATTTGTGTTCAGTATGTTTCACAATCAAACTAAATAAAAGGATTTAATTTATATATAATTAAATCGGAAATGGACATCTCGTAATTGGATTTTTAAAATATAATAACCTAATATCGTATTTTGTTCTATCCGGTATTTATGGTCTACAATCGATGTTGAAAGCGAATCAAAAATTTGTCATCAATTAATTTTATTGTCTTTTAAACGCATTCCCTCGAAAATTCAACCATTTGCAATAAATTAATTCTTTAATAACACTATTTGACAGCTTCGTTTGATTATCTGAGCTGTCATGAAGCGCGTGAGCAGATGAAATTAATATCATAAACTTGAAAAGACGATTACAAAATAGTATGGCAGACGGTGCGGAAAATTAATTAAATTCCATCTCTGCGTTGTATGAAAGTTATCGCGATATCTTAATAAAATTGCACGGTTCACTTTTCATTTTCATCGATTCATATTTTGTCATGTCAATTGCCTGTCTTAAAATGTGTTCGCAAAGTCACGCAATTAAAAGATTTGATACAAAAATATACTCGTACATGTTTATTTGCGTTCGCCGTGTACTCGGAAGGCCAATGTTACAAGGCGCGATCGTTTATACTCGTCAATCGCCGAATGAGAACAATAATTCTTGTCTTTCTGGATCGCTCGGTGCAACGGCAATTTTCCTATTAACCCACAATGCCATCACGGATAGTGTCAAATTATCATTAATAAGAACCGCGGTACGATTTATGTCTCAAATGATAACACTACAGTGTTGCTCGCACTGAATTGTGATTCTACTCAACCAGAAAGATTCAACGGTAGTTATTTTGACTTATCATGCCAAAATTATCTTATCAGTCAAAAATACGATACATAAACCCTTGCTTCTTTGTCATCAAATATCATATAAAGGACTCATATTTTGCAACCGGCTCACATTAATCGAAGAAAACGTTTTTGGCATGATAAAAAGTAGCATTAAAAATATAATGTTAATGTATATCAAGAAAATCGAAAATATTCGATAGCAAATTGTTTATAGAGAACTGAACCCGAAGTATTCATATGAACGATGGCAATTAGCAGTGGAAAGATCGCTATGAGAATGAAATTGACATGAGAAAACAAATTACTATTTTTTATTGTAAATTACTTATAATGTAATTTAATTCTTAACAAGCATTTCAAATGATTTATTACATGGATCTCAAAATTTCTTTCACCAGATGTATTATCATGGCCACGATTCGATTATCGAACAAACATAATCACGTATAATAATCAATCCTAAATTGAACGCGAGTTGTTTAAAAAGAGAACAGTTATCTGTTTTATCGATATATCACGATTCACGACGATCCCAAAAGATGTCAGACTTGCAAATTTTTTCACTCTGACCCGATCTCAAGTGATCGTCGTCGTGATTTAAAACTGCAATGCCATCTCACGTCATGCTTGCACGTATTTCCTAGTCAGATTGGCCACACGCGGAATCGATTGCGAATGCCGCGTAGCTCAGATACGAATACGATGTGCGCATACAGATACATGTAGATTCTGCCTTAATTATTCGAATACATTACAACAGTGGCTTTGTACTATTGGCATTTTTTTTGTTGCGTATTGTCCATACTCAAGTAACTATGTAAAATCAACAACACATTCATCAATTCTTTATTGATATTAAATTCCACAAAATATAATATATAAATCGACCAACTATTTTAGTACTAATTGTCAAACCATTCGCTCGAGTCATTGGGCCTCACGTTCTGCATTAAAATCTCGATTAGTCTGCAATTGATATAACGCCCCAGTTTTATACAGAGAATACTGATATGTGTCAAATTTCCTCTCCAAAGTGACTATAATAGTTGTAAGGATGTTCTGAGAAATAGGTGAATAACCCTTAACCCCTAATAGAATCCTTCATCGATTAATTATAGAGTCACTGCAGTGGCGATGGACCTGTCGCATTCCAGGCACGCGCTCGCGCGTGCCTTTGAATCCGCGATCAATTAACATTACTATCTTAGCATAAAAGTGGCTTATGAGGGAGACACGCATGACGACAGATGACGATGTCGCATGCTGAGCAAAACCGGCGGACAGTTAATTCAGATAACACTTGAATATCAAAGTTCAATCAACTCTTCGAACATAATTATAATATGATATTAAACTCGAATACCCAACATTAATTTTAGCTTAAAATTGTTGATTTGTGAATATAGTATTTAAATAATATCATAAGATATATGATAATTATAGTTTGCATCGTTTCCCGTAGTATTTTAATAAAATAAAATTACGCAATAAAATATATAATCATGAAAGCTCCTATTAAAGAAAGTATTATACTTATAATTTTATTACACCTCATATAAATATTTTAAATTTCCAAATACATAATAATTCAATGCTATGAAGTCGTCGATGAACTCGTCTTTGGCATAAATTTCGCAATATCTGCCGTAAGCACCCTACTCGTATCTTAAAATAGTTATTATAATACCGGTCTTGCCCTCAGGTGCACCCTGCTACATTGCCACAAACAACCGCGCAGCAACAAAAGCGCGTTTGTTGTTATGTATTCTTATTTTCCGCGGGGCTCTTTTTTGTTTTCTTTTATTCGACTTCACTTTCGCAGCGTTGTGTTTGTTGCATTCTTTTTATTATATTCCTTTTCATGATTCATCGGTGGCCGGCACTCTCATCAGATTTATCACCTGTTATTATTGCAGTGCGTTTCAGAATGGCAACATTATTTTTTATATACAATTCGTATTTGATTATAATACATTAAAAAAGTCTATTTACTTAAAATGATCGACATTCATTAGTACAGGTTTACTGATGTTAACAGTTGTAAAGCTAATCGGAGTTAAATATTATAATAACGTATCAATTTAGGTGTCTTCGTTTTGTCTTTAATTTTCCATCGCCTTTTTTTATAATCATCTTTTTTTACTCGATTGTTCCACAGTATTACAATAAAGTAATCGGCGCTACTTCTTGGAGGTCGTATTTGGAATACAATACGTAATAAAGAGTTTTTATTAATCCGCATTATTTACGTAATGTAAAGCGCATCTTCAGATATCATAAAAAGGCATGCAATAAAATTCCAATTTTATCTCAAATCCAATGCTAGACTTCGTTGTAAAACTCAAATTTTCAGAATAAATAATATTGTAAATACATAAAAAAATTATTAATGAAAATACATTTATTTTTAACTGTGTAGTTACCTACATATATGTTGTTTTACTCACTAGTTGGCACCATTGTAAAGGTACTTATAGTATGTAGTTGTTTTGTCAACATTATTTTCAAATGTTATTCGATTGACCTTGACACCATATTCTAAAGTATCTAAAGCATTCTTATTTACTATGGTTTGTTTGTGTCGTTTGACATATTTATTTTAATATCGCAAAATCAAAACAGACCAAATAATATTTTGATTAGTCATTTCAACTCAATAAATAAAATTCAAGTTTTCAAGTATTCCTAATATGACAACAGTTGTTTATTTTTGTCAAGTAAAACTAGTAAAAATGGCGTAAAACATTATGATAACGCTTTTACGCCACCTACGTATGTGTAGAGTTTTTAGATCATTCTACCTTTTCTACCTTTTATTATTTTACTGCAAGCGGTAACTATGTTTTGATATATTTATTCCGTGTATGCAATAGTACTATTATAAAGAAGTAAATCGTGAGCTTAAAGTTTTCAATATCGCATGGTGAGATGTAACTGATAATAATATAAACAATACAATTACTGTAATTTAACAAAACCTTGACATATTTTACCTGTAGCCGATCGGTCAACGTGCGATTTATTTATATACTTGCTGTTTATCAGAATATAATATGTCACCGATCCCAGCTGTACGAGACGGCAATTAACATTGATGAGTCCAAATCATTTGTTGCACAAGTATGGCACTTACAGTAATATTATTAGCGTTCATTACGTCCGGAATAATGTGAAAAATTGACATTATGTCCGCCGTATTTACAAATATACGTGAAATTTCCTAATTGTAATTTAGGATAATTGGATGTGAATACAATAAGTAATACTGTTTGATGTATTGTAAAATATTTGGCATGTACTGCTTCTTAAACTAGTTTTAACGCCCGGAACGTCGTAGACGATAAATTAGCATTATTTCCACCATATAAAAATATCTCTGAATTTTCATGATTATTATTGAGGTTTCTTTACGTAAATAGTGTACAATATATGTCATTGAAAATAGTTTCTTAACCTAATACCCTTCATGTATCTACTAAACGAGACAACACCTCTAAAACGAACCGGCGTTTTTATTTTATTCTGTCAGAAACTATGTAAGTATTTAACGATTGCTATGGAGTGGTTTTTTTTCCTATCCGTTTGGGACATTTAGGTTATCATCACAAGATTATATTATTATAACCAATGTAGAGGAAAAATATGTCGACGCTATCAAATGCATATTATAAAAGAGTTCTCGATGAGTAATAATAAAAGTTCGTATGTCATTTCTTGCTGAGGCTTCTTGTACGAAGGCGTGCGATTATGTAAATATTGTGAATAATAAATTGCAAAGCTCGATTTCTTTTCACTTGCGCAAGGCAAGGAGTAACCAACAGTATCCGGTCTTTCGCAAAACGAGTTCTGTATCCTCGGATGTCCTGTCAATACCCGTGTGGTACCTACCTGCCCACCGGTACCGACTAGTACCATAACGAGATGTGCAGTCCGATGGTAAAGCTTAGATAAAGAATGCAAGCGAACCTTTGAAACCGCATTGCGATGCCTTTCTTTTTTATTTTTTGTTATTTATAACCTAAAGGGCGAGTGCATTAATAATATTCAAGTTTCCAACTTGTTTTCCCTTTTACAAAAGCAGTGAGTCGCTGGTTTATTATGCGGTTGCAATTTAATTGCATAACGATGCACTTGGCAATGGTTACATTATCCTGTTGTTTTTTAATATTATTATTACATGCGTGAAGATTTATCTACGTGCATTCTCCGTTTTTCTTGTAATATTGAAAACATTTAAAATAAATTATATCACATCGCAATTATTTAATTCTCTCTTAGTATAAAATTTTGTCGTACTAAATTTTAGTTCCATATTTGAAAATGTGTCTGTCGGGTTGGCTGCATTTTTTTCATTGTAGTTCATTTGTTTTCGTTCTAATTTGTTTATTCGTAGTTAGATTCAATACGCGGGTGATTTTATTTGTGTAATTTACTGTTTTACGGAGTCCATATGGAATAAACATAATCCGAAAATATTTGGTCTTCTTAAGAATTTTGCATGCGTAAAAGTAAGTGGTAACTCTATTATTGCATATAAATTTATCCCACAGAACATAAAAATAATCACAGCCATTTTGCCTACAAAATTACGAATTTTGGCTGATATTTATTTGAGATTTGTTTTTTCTATACGAAATAATTTGTTTCGCCGACACTTCATATTGAAGATGATGGGGTTACCCCCCACACATTAGTTGAAATAACGCATTAAAATCAAAAGTTTTCATATACTCGATCATTTTACTGGTCGCGAACGTGCTAACTTTCATTCGAGATTTCTCTTTCTCATATGAAAAATATCTTGTATATTGGTGCTAATTAATTACAGTTCTTTAAACTATTATGTATTTTTTTTACAAGACACAATATATTTAAAATGGTAAGTATGATATCAGTTTGAAAAACTTTTTATTGTCCAATATATGTATACATCTTCGCAATCTAAAAATTTATCTAACTTAACTTTCCCCTCTTTAATATTAAATTGTATGAATGAAAAACACTTCCTACCGTGTATTATTCATTATGTTAATAGCATACCGTTTATTTTATATAAAGGGCTGTAGAAATAGGCATTTAATATTTCATCATATTAAAATAACTTGATTTTAACCAGTTATCGTGTATACAAAAAGTCGTTTGCCTTCCTGATATGTATAATATGTATCCAGTTTTTAGTGGATTTAGCAAACACCAATTCCGCTTGCAGGTGGAGCATATGAATTATTTTGGCAAAGATTAGCTATTTATTACTAACAATTCTCTCAACACATCGGCTCCATATTTTTGCATTGGAATACAAATTAAAAGACGAATACTTTTTAATCGACTATAGTGTTTGAACCAGCTACCCACAACTCTGAGCGATTCGCAACGCGTAAAATTAATTACTAAATCACAGTAAGTGAATTATAAACAAATATATTGGCAATAATAGAGTTCAATAGAATTTAATTGTTTGTGACGTATTTATCGTATAGTTAAAAATGAACGGTTTAACAACATTTAAATAAAATAATGGCCTAAAAGCGATTTAAATTGTAGATTGGTCTTTTTCCATAGATACAGATTATCGCCGCTAAAATACAATAGATTTGTTTACGACTGTCAGTCGCGTGACCATGTCTGCATTTTTTCACGCGAACTGTGAAAATTCTAATCAGTTATAATTTTGCATTCAAAAACGATAGCCTGATTGTGTATAAAGGAATTTGTTCAATTAGTGTGTATAATTTTTTAATTGCTACATTTGTAATGCGATAAAGTAATTTTTCATCGCGATTATCACCAACAAAGTGATAGATACACTGAGGCGTGTTTTGAAAATGTGCATTCTAAATTTTCGGATTATTCAAACTGACTGTTCGAATTAATCGCATTTATTTATGTTGCCATGTTACGTAAAATCAATACAATTTTCGAACATGCGTCACGTTCTTTTGTTTTTATAATCGCAATTCAAATATCGAACGAAATTGTTTATATTAAATAATAATTGGGCTAACTTATCAGAAAAATAATGCGCGAATATTCAAAATTTGCCCCAATTTTCAAAGCCGGTATGGCCAGTTTTTTTAATTGTTTATAAACATGTGGTTATTTCAATGAATGTATATTTTGTATTAATTTTCAAGGTTCAAATATAATAGAATTAACGAAATATTAAATTATATATTACTATGTCACTCAAAGTAAATCAGTGAATAAAAGTGAGCGCTTCTGAATCAATTTGAATATAGAATTCTGTAGTCTTCATATCCCTGTAATTTCAATTATATTTTTATTCAAATCCTGGATATCGCTCCATTGACTAGCCATCGATTCTCGTACAAATAATTTCCGTAAATCCATTCTTACACTATGGTTATCCACACACACACACACAGGATAATCAGAGTGACATAATTCTAACTAATTAATCTTCTGAGAATCCAGAATAAGCGACTATTTAAAACGACACCCACAGACAAGATGTTTTGAAGACCTTGACTGAAATTCTAGTTCATTCATTCTACATGATAGTTGCTTGGAATAAACTGAGTGTTTGCTTGATATATTTGTGTACATTTATAGTTTCCGATATTTATTTTTCGTTGTTGGATTATACAATTAAAATCGTCTGGTATTAGTTTATTGAGTAAAGCATCTAAATTGACGCGAAGGCCATTCTGTCTGATTTGCCACACTGGCATGTAACAAAGACGCATTGTAGATTATAAATAATTGCCTAAATGCAATATATCCTGTCTCAAGGGAAGCGGTCCTCGTGGTGTATGCTTGCGTCTCGTCACAAATTTATTTAATCTATCCATATGCAAGTGGTGCCGTGCGTTTTTTTGTATATTTCATTGACAAAAAGATCACAGTCAAATTTATGTCTCCATATATAAAATGAATACATTTTTAAATTTTAACTAAATTAATAGTTTCACGTCCCATATTAATAAAACCAATAGCAAGAAGTCGTTTTAAAATGGTTCTAAAATAATTATAAAAAACTTATTATATTAATGGTATGTAATTTTATTTTTACTTTTTATAAATTTAATTTCGTGATTTTAGTTTTCGGACTTTAATCGTATTCAAACACGGGTTATCTTGTCATTTTTGCATAACATATGAATATTGCTCACAAAATATTTCGCCAACAAATCCATCAGATGACTGCAGCTTTTACCAGTAATGAGCTATGGATTTTGCTATAGTCAGTGGCATCGAATTGACTCAATGACAGATATCGACAGATATAGTTGTATCTAACAGCAGTACGGCCGTGAAACCGCGGTAGTAGGAATAATTACACTTGTGAATTAATTTACCATTCATGAATGAATACGCGGCGAAAAATAAAGCAAATGGAAATTTACTCAATAATACACTGGTAAACATATAATAGTGATTTTATAAACAGAAATAAAAAATCCGATTAACAAGAATTCTATTATATTTGAAGGTCTGATCACACTCGGCTCGTAATTAAAGTTAACCAATTGATTGGGTGCTCAATCAGGCGATTCGTTTGTGATCAATCACCAACTAAAAACAGGGTAACAAGTTAACATTGAACTCCTTACACGGACACTCGTTATGTAATATTTTTTATTAGACGTATTGTACATTATATAACATTGTTGATGTAATCCGTATAGCCCTCATACTTCCTTAAATGAAAACAAATATAATCACAGTCAATATCTACTTTAAATATTGGTAGATTATAATTTTGGTATATTCTCTCTATTTTATAAATCTCTCAAACAAATTAATGATTGTATAGCATCAATAACGAACTGGGTATATACTCTTAGAAAGTAAAATGTATGATTTTTTTACTTTTTCTTGTGTTGTATTTCTTTAAAATGCTTTCCGTTTTATGTTTCAATATATTCATTTTACAATTCATAACAGTGGTATGATTATGTTTGCTACTCCATCGAAGCGACTGAATATATTCGTTGCACAAAATTTGTTGATAAACATTCGACCGACAGCAAATTTACGCAGCAAACTGAGAATTTAACTCAATTCAAAGCTTTAGATCATTCATTTATAAATGAGAAGCGACACGTGAAATTTTCTATTCAACATGCATTATTCAAAATATATTAAACTAATGATGTCTTTCAGTATAAAAGCTACAAATTTACAAAAGTATTCATGGAATTGTAAGAATTTATCGGGAGGCGGGATTATCGTATGGGTTTAATAAAATATTGGACATTGAACGCGCGTGGGAAGAGTTTGTCAGTTGACCGCCCGCCGCAGTCTCCAGCACAATTTTCCAATCAACGACTAACAATGACATTATGCTCACATTATTACCGTTTGCGACATGCGAGTGTTACATTATTTAACACAATTAGCGGAATTATACTGGAGTGTAATATATGAATCGGCGAGATACTTTATTCGTACGATATCTACGACCAACGACAGCTGAACGGTTGTAAAGTGTTATCACATTAATTTGTGAATTATTAATTGCATATTTTTACGGCAGTCGCACACACAAATACATTATACCTAATTAATCACTCTGTGGGAAAAACGGTGAAGTGTATTTTTAGTAATTGTAAACAGTATAAATTTATTATGAATAACCCCGAAACGGACAGGTAGATACAATGCAGCTTATTATTTTATTTGTCATTTATTATCGAGTGAGATTCCAGCAAATTATGTTATTAAAATTTGGCTAAGTATAGAAAAAAAAAGCGTTGGCTTTGTTTGCTGTGTTTTTTTTTTATTCATTTTAGTGTGACCGCTAAAAGATATTCTATTTATACGACGGTATTTAAGTAGAATAAAAAATATGACATAGTTCGTATAAAATAAGTTTCATTCATATGACGATTATACTTGTATAGTTGAAATAATAACCCCTAATAATGTTCTATACTTTTCCACCAATACATCCATTCTATATGCTATCAATATTAGTTTCGTCAAATATCATATTTTCTGATTTTGCATAAAAGCAAATCGATCTCTCCGGCGGCACTGAAAATTTAAAATGGCACATGGACCAAGACAGAAGTACGTACAAAGCATTGGCACACGATTAAATCCTTTGTAAGATTTGTATTGCATTCAAATAATCGCTAAATTTTATTTCTGAAAAAATAGAATAGAATTATACACAAAATAATCGAAAAGAATGTACTCTATGAACAAAATCTTTACCAACGTTTCGATCTCAGCTTAAATTTTAAAGCTCGTGTATCGTATCGACCGGTTACAGAGTGCAGCTGTCCGCTGACCGTTTCCTCTTACTCGTTTTAGAAAACATTACAGTTAGAAATATTGGTGTAAAATTATTTCGTCATATCGGTTTCATCATCATCTTTTTTAACTGAACGAGATTTTTACCGTTGGCCGTGTCGATTGTCATCATCCACGGATACTACACTCTCGAAGACTGGTTTCTTTCTTAATCGCCGTCCTCGCCCGCCCAGATGTTGAACTGTAGATTCGAACGTCGACATTGAGCAACCGAGTCCGACCGGTTAAGTTAACTCGTTCGTAATTCGTGCTATCGACTGCATGTAACAGCGCTATAATAGTTTATTGCACCGAACACTTTGATTCATTTGCATGCTATCGCTGCGATATACGTTCGTTAATATTATATTTACAAGGTGAATGGAACTCGTTCGATCTATCTATGCAAAGAAGTTATTTAATACTTTTCAAGATCAATCACTATAAGTATCGAAATAAAAATAAAAAACTTCCGATCCAAAAAAAATCATGATATTATATTTATTATAAGTACTTCCTAACTATTTGCTGTCGGTGATGCGAATGCAGAAACGTTTATTTTGTTTTACATAACCTTGTCCGTCAACATAACTTGTACATCCTTGTATTTTACGTTCATATTTTTTTATAGTTGTGTTATGTATTTGTAAAACCTTAGCTTTTCGATAAACAACGTTGTATCAAATATATTCATAACAAATGTCAAATTCACAACCGATTGAGCGTTCAAAATCGATTCCCGTAAATTAAATAACCACGAATTAAAAAAAAAAAAATTAATAACATATTAGTTTGCATAAGATAGTTTCTAGATTATTTCTCGCTTACCATAGTAATTTTATGAATATACAGTATAACGTGTCACTTTGTTTGGCTCCTTCCGTTACGAGGTGATTTATATGTATTGTTTAAAATTCTAATTTGTTGATATTCAATTATCTTACAAAATAACGATTAAATCCAGTCTATTAAATCGCTTCAATAATCTTTACCTTGTTCTCATAAATACTTTTAATCCTTCAAAATGGTGTCGAGTGCAAAAAGGAACTAACTGCGTATTTACAAAGTAGAAATATTGAGCTTCAGACTTTTTAAATATTTTTAGCTACTTTATGTGAATGCGGCGAACATAAAAACTATTAAATTTTATGAGTACTATTGACATATCTCTATTCACAGTTAAAAAAATATATATAAACGTTTAATAAATATTGAAATATAAATTTAAAATAGAGCTAGTTCCTTTTCACTAAATGACATTTTTCATAGAAATATACATATTTAATATGATACTAGCCGAGATTAGATTTCGAAAATAACATGACAATAATTCTATGACGAATTAAAAGAAAATTATAGTTGCAATGTTGTATCATGAGAAGTTTTGCAAAGTGTACTCTTATAATAATTATTTATTTTTTTGTAACCATAAAACTTTAATGTGCATCATTATTTCGATAGACCGTTACACCTGAGCAAATAATGACTCGGCCCAGCACGATTTCTGCTGCGGTCGGATACATATTAAAGTAAACAATGTTCATGTATGGAATTATCATACATTTAGTTTTCTTCAATAGATGTACAAATATTTTATATGCAACGTTGTTTGTTCTGTGGGACCGAAATATAAATATAAACATCGTGATGTTTAGTTTCGCCGCCAACTGTCTCGAACCATGGCAATAAATTATTGATTGGCAATTACCCTTTAAACAATTAAAAATAAAAAATGATTTGTATGTTACGTATAATTGATGAAATTTTATTGTTTTCAAATAGTTTTGAACGTAATTGAAAATATCGTAATTAATGTTTCGCGTATTATGTTATATTTGACTTTGTTGGATGATTATATTTTAAATTAATTTCAAAACATATTTCGGATTCGAATCAAAATAATTTGAGAAAAATGTTTATTGTCAACTCTCGTAAACAGCAAATGGCGATACTTGACTACCTGTCAAAAATTCGCATAAGTAGGTGTATCGAAACCGATATCGGATGAATCTAAATATAATATTAATATTATATATCTCTATATAACATGAGAAGAAAGTTATTTATTATATTAAATGGCTACTGTTTACTATTAAAGAGTGTTTGAAATGATAATTGCTTTACTTTATATAAAATCCATATAATTATCGATAAAACCGAAAAGCATATATAAAAACAATTTAATAAAATTATTCAAACCTCTTGTATACCTTAAAGCATTACCATTTATACTATGTTTATTTGATTCAAAATGAGTCCTCGAATGTAGTTAACCAATAAAACTAATAACATTTTGTATAAATATGATAAATGAGCATTTATTATTCTAAACATGGAGAATTTCAATGCAATTGGCTCTTCAGATGCAATTAAAAAAAAAAACAAATTGTCTCCCTCATAATAAAGCAGAATGTGTCATAATGACTGACTATGGACATTTTTTGTAAAATCCACGTGAAACATGTTATCAATCGATGATTCACGAAGGTCGTCCGCTTCCGTAGAAATCCACTGTGTGGCAAATGATTCAAAACAATTTATTTATCTCGTTAAAACGGGCCATTGTGGCAGATGTCGTGTGGCACTCTACCCTATTGTACCCATTGACAGATATATTGCCATTGATGGTATTTTACTACCAATTCACAAAACTGACAGTAAGTCACTCTCGTATCTATTGTCGTAATTGTCTGTCCTTGCTTCACTATTGCGACCGTTCGCAAATATCAATGAGCGATAATCGATTGACATGTATCATTCAGGAATTATCTTACTAGTGATAAAAGTCACCGAATGATGGTGCGTCATCATCAAACGAATCTGTGCTCACTTAGTATATTTCCATCTTTTGATATTGTTTCGAATGTATAAGACCCGAATAACAATGTGACCGCCTAAGCTATTCCCAGTATTATATTATAAATTATACCAAATTAGCTGGCTGTAAACTGCGTTGCGGAAGGGAAAACGTAATGTCTCGCAAGTTAAATGTCCGGTGCGTCCATTTCGTATAGAGGTAATTTCGCAATTCAGCTATTACAAAATCATAACACGTTATCGTTCCAAAGACTATTCCATTAACATTGACAGTGAAATTGACACATTGCAAATTAGCAGCAAAATTACTCGCGCTTGACTCTGTAATTGAAACTAAACTCGATTTCAATACCGTTCGCAGTGATCGATGTCAACAAGTCTTGTTTGATTTAATCGTCTTGCAAAAAGTCAATAATAACTCAAGTGACGTCTACATAGAGTTCTTTTAATCAGCATGATGCATGTCTTCGTTTCTATTCCCAATTGTACATATAACATATGCCCTTTCACCAGAACCAGTGTAACCAGCCAAATTTGATGAATCGGTATAGTCACGCGGGATTTAATAACTTGAGATAAATAGATTTCAGTTCCAGAATAAATGCGTCAAATTGTCACTTCAAATGTCGATTTCGACAGTTGACTTGTGCAATTTATTTCAGAAAAATCCGTGCGAATTCGTTGGCCAATATACTAAATAATGTTTTGATAAAAATTCCGCCAGACTCCGTGACTTTTTTATTAGTGTCGTTGGTTATTAAAAACTGTTTTCTGTCAAAATTGCATCGCGAAATGTAGGCGCTTTTTCTACTAAATCGTTTAGATTTAACGTTTTTGCAACGTCGAATGGCGTATTTTAAAGTTTTTCACTTTACATAGACAGCATATAATTGGAATATACCATTATCATTAGATACATTCACATATCATTCTTCTCGTCAGGTTTCTGGGAGATGTTTAAGTTATTGATAGAAACCCGTGTAATAATACAAATCCAATTTTCATCATGTGCGCTTGCATATTAAAGAAGGAAAATTGTAGATAGCTATTTCGTCGATAAATCGACGCTACCAGTTAGATGGTTATACAATAATCTATAGCTTCAGAATTCACGACACGACAATCATTCTCCACTTTTCATTTTAAGTCGTAATTTGTTGCGTGTAGCAGAGGGAAACCGAAGTCTTCCTCTTTTCAAGATAAAATATCGAATGAATTCGATCCGTTTAAATCGTTGCTCAAGTGAAGCACTTATCTTTGACTAATTTTATCACAACATTATACTGCATGTGATTTCTGCAGAGTACATTAGTGACATCTATTAAGATTTTTTAAAAGCTTATTTCTTTTATTAATTACACAAAATATCATTTGCATTACAGATTCAAATTTTAATATAATAATATAATTATAATCATAAATTTTATACCACAAAGAAAATAATAGTTGTAGAAAAGATTAGTACGGATTCGGCTCATATTTTCAAAAAAAAACTAGTTTTAACAAAAATACATTATTAGGAGATACTGCACAAAATCGTATATATTTCAAAATATTAGTTTATTTCCTAAGAATTAACAGCAGACAAACCCATTCATTAAAATATTATCGTGTTGTAATACTTTTCCATTAAAGATTATAGACATGTCGAGACAACTATTCTAATCTTTTTAACGAGTTAACTTATTCACTGTTAATTTTTGAACGATAATAAAGCTCATCGTCCCATACGTTGTAAATGTGAATAAAATCTTTTCAATATCCCTTTCATCGACTACTATAATTTGGAAAAATATTTCGTTTTCTTATTTTTTGAATTGTGATATTATCTACAATATTTAATTGGTAAAAAAATCTGTATAATTGAACACAAAAAAGCGTTTTTTACTGCAGTATATTTATTTTTAGTTGTAAAATGTCTCATAAGATATACCGGCGTATCGAAAATCATTATAGTATTACACATGTATATGATTAATGCAATATTATATAAAACATAATACAAATTATAACTTTTTGTCGTAATAAATATATGGGATTCTTAACGGATCGACAGCTAATTTGAGTGCATAGATTATATAAAAACAACTGGTAATAAAATGGACAATATTTACAATAATTAGATATAGAACATATCTTATGAAAGCTTTGATTCAGATTCGAAGCTAATCAGATTACTCGTTATCTACACATCTAAACGCCATGTAAATAATTGAGTACATGATTTTTTTTGGCTTTTTACAGTTTGTACTAATTCAAAGTTCTGTGAACTATTAATGCAAAAAAATCCTAAAACTGTTACTTCTACCGACAGTGGATATGTACGATACGACAATTTTGCGTGCTTTTATTTAATTAAATCGATAATATCTATTACAAATATAATTAATTCTTTTATCAGCTTTCAAAATGTAAAAATAATGACTCGATTGGAAGATAAAACGTGGTGAAACCGTTGTAAATATAAAAAAGCTAGTGGAGAGTTTTCGATTTAGAATCAGTTAAAATCTAAATTATGGGCATTTATTTGTTCATCAAATTTTGATGTAGAAAAGTTTGTGACTGATCCATCTAAAGGTAATTTTTCGGATTATGTTCACTTGTGACCCGATCATCGGAGGAAAAGTGCGAATTTCCCGGAAATTTTTCTGGAAAATCATCTACCCAAATCGGCTGTCGATTCGCAATGTTTGTATGATAGAATGGCGTCCACTCACCTTAATGTGTTATGTGAAGGAAACAAACAAAACTGCTACACGAACTCGACTACTGAACTTTACTGGCAAACACTTAAGAGTCTGTTACTTCCTGGATGCAGCTGATCTCCGTGAAGAAGTGTCGGGAGTAGAGTGACACCGACGCCGGCCATCATGATCTTATATAGTTACGCCGCGGCCGCCGCGCGATCGTCGGTAGGGTAGAGAAGCAGGGAAGGGGGGGGGGGGGGGCGCGTTACGCCGCTTCAGACATCGTTTTATTATTTTGTCTCTTCCATATATTCCGCGGATGAGCGAGGATCTTTTTTCTTCGGGACGATACAGAAGAGAGCTTTCGACGCTCTGTTTACACTTTTTAAAAACAGTGAATCGATCGAGTCCCGGAATATCACTCCGTAATACGAAACAAAAAGTGCACGTAGAATGAATTCTGATTTATAAAACATGAAAATTCATTTTTTTTAAATTACAATTCCTCGAGCCAGGTAGACTTAGTTTCATTTTTGAACGTTTATGCGTAAATAACATTGATTAGCTCACATACCAGTCATTTATTTATTAAAGTTTACATTTCAAGTGATTTTAACATTTAAACTTCTTTCAAATATATTGAAAATAAAAGTGTAAGTGTTTTTGTCGAAATTGTATTTTGTATATAATTCTAATGATTGCGTGCTTATTAATACTGTGGTTTTGTCATTTGAAATAATCAGCGAATACGTTTGGAAGATTGTTTGTTTACCTTTAGGGACCGAAAGGTGAAATCCGGGTCACAAAAAATAGTAAATATTGAATAGATATTACAAATTTTGACGGCTGAATAATCATTTAATTGGTTGTTCGATTTCGAAATATGAAACTTCAAAAACATCCCTACATATATTATTTACCACTTTTCTACCAGTTAAATGTGAATAGAAAATCTGTTTTTCTTTAATTAATTCACGCATATTTCACTTATTTGATCGAATCGCAAAGAATCCGGGAATGTTTTCTTAATAGAAACTTTACTCAATTAGACTATATTACAGGGGAAAATTATTATTAAGAATTTAATTAAATGCAAAATGTTTACATGGGAAACTCCTCTGTTTCTTTTTCTTCTCGGATAGTCAACGACCATATTGTATCAGTATTGTTCATTGCGACAAAATGTTTTAGATTCTCGGGATTTCTTATATTGTAATTTAAGATGATTTAAAACAAAAAGCTCTTTTAAATACGGTGTACAGAAAAAAGTGTAGTAAGGAACCATCATCCAGCAGAGTAAATTAACGAAGGTTGCCTGTAATATTATAGGTACAAAATGGAGAATTAATTAATGTTATTAGTTAATATTTTCGACTGATAGTGCTTGATGGAAATTGATTTTAAATTCTAAATTAT
>JAGVSQ010000867.1:0-33656 GCA_022683975.1 Rhyacophila evoluta
AGCCCTTGGCGAATTAAGGGCCGATTTGTTCCCCCATACAACTGTGAAATTTTCCGTACAAAACGAAAAAATTTAACTACGAGATATCGAGACGGGACATGCTTTCCGCGTTTTTATTTTTGAGCTCGCAAGATTTTTATTTAATTTTATGCAAAATTAAACAATGTCATGCATTTTTCTTTATATGTATTACATTATTTGATTTGGATTTAAATTTATTAGTTACATATCTTGCTTGAGGTTTCATATATTATTTGCTTATTAATACACATTTGCTACAATCAAACAATTTACAGGTATACCACAAATAATTAATACTCCAAGTATTTGATTTTAAGATTTGTAACACAGTTTATAAATGCTATTGTAATTAATCAATTATACTGTTTTATCATCAGTGCACCATTGCAAAAAATTAGATTGTTTGTTAATAGACATAAAAGAATATAAAAGCATTGAATATTGTTTTGATTTAATTATGAAAAGCATGCAACTAATTTTATTTAAACTAATAATTATTTAAAGTGAAATAAGTAATCTGAGAATTTAAAAATTCACTTTCATAATCTCTTTCTCTGTTTAACTACGTCCTTGTTTTTTAATAACTTCTTAACTTACTTTGCATATATTATGATATAAATTTTAGTGGGTAGTAAAATTTACAACAAACACATACGCTAATACGATGAAAACATATTTTATAATTTTTGCAGTCTAACTCTTCAAACCTCATCTAATTTTTATTAATTATTGTATATACTATCTGCTTGTATTATGTGGACCTCTACAATATGCAATAGTTTTTTCGTGATACATATTTTTACAGCCTGTTAAATTTTCATAATCCGCATTTGTTAAAATTTATATTTAGGATTATAAACGTATGTTCTAAACTAGCGCTTTTGGAGGTGACGATTAATTAGATAAACAGACTTGAATATGAGTAGATTAACTTAAAACATTTTATGCGGTGATATGTTAAATGATTACTTCAAAAAAATTCTAAAATCTAAATCTAAAAATATCTTAATAATTGGAAGGAATTATTCATTTGTACGCTTTTAGTATAGATTTAATAAATAAGGATATTATTTTAAGATAATATACATTTAAATATGACTTTTAAAGCCAAAATATATTATACGAAATATATTTTGATTTATTTGATAAAATTTTATTTTTTGATACTTAACTGAGTCTTTTAAAATGTTCCTGAGCATATATATACTTTAAGCTTATTCTCAATATTTCCATTAATTATCAGTACATCTGAAATACGTTGTATTTCTACAAACAATTGATATTTAGATATTTCCCATAAATCACAAGATATTATTTCTGAAATTATTTCAGTAATTCGAACAAAAAGTCCATATTTTAAATTAAATGATATTATTAAATTTTACATAATCAAATAATATAATATTTATAGCTCAAGCTCTCTTAGCTTCAAATCACTTAAGTCATTCCAGTAAAGCGTTAGGATGTGGTCTGAAACATATTATATTATTAACGTCGCTATTAGGCAGCAGTAAAACTGAAAACGCACTTTAAAGTTTCACCACACCCGAAGGTTTGTTCAAACGATAATTATTTTCTTTGATCAAAAAAATAATTTTGTTGACATAAATAATTCACATTATCACATAATTACATTTTCCTATCAAATTTCTAGCTAAATCTTTATATATATATATATAGTAAGTTTTATATGTATATGGATAACCTATTTTTTCCCTTTTTTGTGTGAATTAGTTAATAATATTTACAGCCTTTTTAGTAAAGTAAGTGGCTTAAATATTTTTGAAATCAGATCAAATTGATAAATTCTTAATTAAAAAAATATAGCAATTAGCTGAAATCGATTAACATCAAAAGACTATCAAGGCATTCTTTCCTAATATGGTGGCTCAAATGCTCTAATTTTGGAGCGGTCACGACAAAAAGCAAAAGGGTATCTAAAATCTCTAAATGAAGATCGTATTCCTAGAGAAAATAGCAAAATAAAATCATGTTTCACATTATTTTTCATACATAATAGAACGATTAATAATTCAGAAATTACGTTTTAAAAACACTCAAATCAAAACATTTGGTGTTGTTTGAAATAACATTTTATAAAAAAAAACTACGCATTTCTCATTATAACTAAAAAAATAAATTATACCAAGATGTTATGTTAACATGACGTAAACTCCCTTGAATGAAAAAAATAAGTGATTGAATTTAGGCATTCCATTTGATTAATCAGAAATAAGATAAGCAAAACTTTTGACGGATACGTAACACATAATATATATAAATAAAAATAATATTATTAATTATATATCAAGGCGTAAGTAAGAGTATTTTTTAAATGTTGGTATTATATCTATGCTATAAAATTTCAGTATATATTTCCAAAGATGATGCTCGGCATTCAATGCGGCAAAATGAAATAGGCTGAGAATTACGCATACACTTTGATATTTTTTTGTTCATCTTAAGCGTATCAAAAATACCAACTCATATTTCCTTATGAATTAAAATAATACTAACGGGAAAGTTATTCGGTTTTATGTCACGATACTAAAAACGGTGAAGAGTTAATGGTATTACTTCATTATTCCATTTGATGAGAAATAGAAATGGTATGCGTACATATTTAAATATTTTGTCTACATTAATTAAATTTTTAAAAATTTTCACACATATAAGAAACGATAAGCATTTAAGTATTTTTTATTAACTCCTAATCAAATATCTAGATTATAAATCAATAGAAGTAAAGATTAAAAAGAAAGAAATCAATGAGAATTGTTGATGACAACAGCCGGCATTGATAAACCGCTGAATGAAAGCGGTGAATTGCGTTTTGTTGCCGCATACTTCAATCACTAAACGTCAATCATTGACTGTTTGTCCAAAAATAGTCGACTCACATGACATGTTTTATCAATCTAGATTTATCACACATTGTAGGATTTTTTTTTTTTTTTGAAGTTCTAGGCCCAATATAATAGGAAAAATACATATGTTGTATCTACTTTTGAAAATATTAGAAACTAATGAAGATAATAAAATAATATGGAAATAATAACTACGTTAATATGATTACTATTCTAAATTTCTAGATGTGGATTTTGTAATATTGTATCTTGAAAATATGTATGGTAATTTTTCTTATTATAAAAGAATAAATCATTTATTTAAAAAATGTATTAAAAGTATTACCAAATCATTAAAAAATCTTTTAAAAAACCAGTCTATAAATAATATAAAACTTGCTGTTTCTTTAAATCTTCAAGAAAGCAATTGTTAATATATAAATAGATGTATAAAATAGATTAAATATTAAATAAATAATATATTCAATGTTTCAGAATCTGAACCCCACTATGTAGCAAAGTAACTTTTCATATTTATTGCCATCAGTACAAAACGTCAACCACATCTATCCCTTATAATATGGATCTTGGAAAAATTGTCCAAACAGAGTGATGTTTTGGCAATATTGGCATATTCAGGCAACTCTCTGAAAGTCTTTTCAGCACAAAATGTAATGTTAAAATAAATTCTTACATTCTAAACATTTAAAAAAGTACAATGATTTACTTCAACTTTGTAACATTGGTCTTATAGATTTTTTTTGGATCCAAGTTCAAACTGTTGCTAGTGTAAATGAAGGAGTGGATTTTTTTTGCGAAGGCGATAGCTAACAATCCACATTTGTACAGGTCAACGATTTCATATACGAATCTATTTGAAATTTTCAAAAAAAAAATCTTACGAAGCGTTTTACAAAGAACAAATTACATCGTGATATTCTCGAAAAGGAAGTTCCCTTGATTTTATCGTCACTATTAACCGTTGTAAAATAGATCACTACTACGTGGCAGAATCTTTGACACGTGTTGAGATTGTTGACAGTCTAGTGTCTAAATGTGTAAATTAATAATAAATTAATCACATTTTTTGACAGTGTAATCTTTATGAGATTGGGCCTATTAAAAAGTTTTTTTAAACTTAAATTTCTACTACCTCAATAAAAGTTTTGTAACAATATCCACAAATGTGAACTTAAGATTTCAATGTTAATATAAAATATGGGATTTGTTTTGTGTTCAAATGTATCAATTGCTTCGCCGAAATAAACCTTTTACAAGGTTTCAGTTGGACTAAATGAAAAAAAATATATAAATTACTGACTTACACAAAATTATCTCTTACAAAAATACTTCATACTTATAATTTTGATATACTATTATTGTACTTAAGCGCTTAAAATTTCTATAACCTATTTAGTTTTTTAGTCAATTTCAAAGAAAAGACATTTGAGTGACAGAATATTTCATATTTTAATCAAATAACCTCCGCGTCTTAACCTAGTTACCTTTTTTATCATGGGCAGTGTGTTTTTGTAGCTTGATAATACTGATTTTCACTTCTAAAATATATCTTTAAAATTACTTAATTATAATTAATAAACTTGAGATTTATGATTAAGTATATTAATACTTATATAATTTTATTATCGTGGGTTTTATGAAAAGCATTTTATAGTATTTAAATCCTATTAAATTAATTCAATTATTCATTAAAATGACTAAAATCGAATAGAAATAAAGGGTTTAATTTGCTACGCTAAAACTTTAGAATACCCCGCATGTGTATGTAATTACGGATTATCTTTTTGTAAGCTTTGAATAATTTTCGCACACCATATAAATGGGTTGTGACTTTTTGAAATAGGCTCCAAGGAGTGACGAAAGCTCTTTTTACAAGGCGGGGGAAATTCGGCAAAGCTTTGGGCCGCCTGCCAAACACGACGATGCGTAAGCCAGTCGCACAACTGCGTCCCCTACGTTTGCACGAGGCCTTTTTCATTTTCACGGAAAACCTATGTATTATTTATTATATTTCTCAAATCCTAAAGTTTGTGAAAGTGCTATAGAATTTTTAGATTTAAAAGAATACATTTACGCATCACTATAACACCGTTAGTTTACGAAAAATATTCAGTGTATATGTGACACGCACTTGTAAATATTTATATACCTACAAAGATACGCCTACTGTTATCGGGTTTTATTTTCATTGTTTATCATGTTCATATAAACAGTTTTTTTAAACATAAAAATGTTATTAGTATTTAAAAATCATATCAATGATTAGTGAATATTAATTTTAAATAAGCACCGATGTATTTGTTGCTTTCATAAAAATAATTTATAAGGTAAAAAAAACAGCAATATTATTCGCTGATAAATTATGGTAGTGTGTTATTTTATCAGATTTTCACACCCACGGCAGTAAGTGAATAAAGGTCAAAGGTTATTTTTGCTGTAATATATTTACAAAAAAGTACCTATTTATAATATGATTCAAAATATTAGGGCTCATTCTTTTATTTTTTTGGTTAACTTAACTTAATTTCACGAAAATGTACAGTCCTAGGCAAGTGTCCATATTAATTACAAACGAAGACGGATTAAACGATATTTTTCATCAAAGAATTCTCACTTCCGGTTGAATTTCTTTTTACTTGTGGGATTTTCATTTATTTGTTAATCTGTTCTGCACAAATCTTTGTTCTTCTTTCATAGCAAAATAACATAATTGTATGGTTAAATATATAATTTTGTTTAATAAAATATTAATTATTGTATGTTGTATTTATTCTAATTATGTTTCAATTTGTTGTCAAAGTTTTATATTTTATGCAGTTGTAATAATAATTGAATTAATTTTTATTTTTAGGTATTCTGGTAAAAAAAGTTAAGATGGAACCCATACTAAAGTTGCGGCTGGAAGAAATATATTTTATCAATGACACCAGTTTCAATGCGCACAAATCCTCCATTGTTGTGCACAATGAACTGATAAATTATGATCATGTCGGGAAAAATTCTAGTCGTCTATACTATAATACATCGAATTATGACGGAGATGACTATATATTTGATAGAACTGATGTACGAGCTATTTTCATTACACTTTATTCGATCGTGTTTTGCTGCTGCTTCTTTGGTGAGTGGTACTTTGAGTATTTTCTTTTGTTTGAAATGTCAAATACACAAAAAAAATACAAATTATAATTAGAAATTTTCGTAAATCGTATTGGAAGAAAATTTAATTCGATAAATGAATGGGAAATACTAAAAATACTTCTTGGAAAAATATTTATTGATTATATTATACGCAAGCTTAAAAAATGTAATCATTCAATAGATTATTGAACGGTTAGTACAATAAACGTATTTAAAATATCGTCTTATATGTAACGTGTATCGCTGAAATATTATATTATGAACAATTGTGTTTTACATAGAAATATATTCGTACTTCTCACGTTTGATAAAATAAATATGTAAAGAATCATTGAGGGGCTTATTTCTAAATTAAACTTATTCCACTATTTATAGAAGTTTTTGTATAAAACCATGTAGTATGTAAACCAGTAGAAAAAATATATTAAAAACAAAAACAAATTAATATTTTAAAATATTCTATATGGTTCATTCATCCAAAAATTCTTGCTTAAAACGCTTTCCTTTAAATTTTGATAAAGTGGAATAAGTCAACTTTGAAAATACACCTCTCGATTGTAAATATGTATTTCAAAATAATTGTTGATAGTAAATATTACGTCATATCATTGATAAAATTATTAATTTTATTGTAATTCATTTTATTATATACAAATGGAGTAAGTTGATTATGAAGTTGTGTTTTTTTAGGAAACCTACTTGTAATAATGGTTGTAACATTATCCAGAAGATTACGATCTGTGACTAACTTTTTTCTTGCTAATCTCGCTTTAGCGGATTTTTGTGTTGGAGTTTTTTGCGTCTTTCAAAATCTATCGATATATTTAATCCCAAGGTAAGTGCGTGAAAATGTTTTACCAAACAATATATCTCATTATCAATGTATACTTATTATATTATATACTACTCTATTCTCTATGAACCCAGGGAAACCTACGTATTTTTCACATAGATTTGTAATAAGATATATTGCATTTATGGAATACCGTGAAATTAATATTAAAACATGAATTTTTCAATTACATAGCTGATATACGAGTATATCAACTAAGCAAGGGGGAAAACTATTTTTAATTCCTATTGTATTCCTATTTTTAAATTAATGAAAAGTTAATATTTATAATGATTGTAAATAATATATTGATTTTAATTAATCTAATTAGAATCTATCTCACGTTCGAAAGCCAAAATATAATTATATCTCATTGACAAAAACTGAAAAAAATCAACATAAAATGTGTTTCTCACAAAACTATACATTAGTATCGCATAAAAGTTTAAGGCCTACAAACACACTTATATCTCAACAATGTTTTAATTACTTTAGATAATTAAAACAAACGGCAACTCCATAATTAATTACAATTAGTACTAACGACATTATTTAAATAAACTTATAAACTTGTATATATAAATGCAATGCAAATTTCAAAACTTTTAGCCAACTAAATTAATTTGTGTAATGTAGTATTATGTTAAAATTACAAATTATAATATAGAAGATGAAATAAATAATAATGATTTAAATAAGGTACTGGAAATTGTTTATTAGGCAAAATTTATAAGTCTATAAATATATAAAGAGTCGATTTCATACATATTACATTATTCAAATATATTATACTTGATGTAAATAATCACACATGACTGTTCATATCAAAACCTCGAATACTTGGAAAAAACTCATCTAAAAGCTACAGATTTTATTTGTAAATTTAATAACAATGAGTAAAATATATGAAAAAGACAAGCTAAAGCAAAAGTAAAGTATTGCAAAATTAATATCATGTATATTATGTTTTTGGTCTTTGAAATATTCAGACTATATAATATGAAATAATAAAACTCTCTTAAGCGAAGAGACTTATTCTTTATTTGGAATATTTGACAAAATAAAATGCTATTGATATTGTTTTAAAAATAAAGAAAACCTTTAAGTAAAAAATATTATATGTATAAATAAAAACTTTTTCATTCCGATTCATGGCTTTATACAATGAATATAATGCAGGTTTGCAATCAATCTAGGTACATGAAAATAATCTGACGTAGGTGCAATTAATGCATCAGAATAATTGTGTAAAATAAATTGATTGTGCGTGAGTATAATTTGTTGATATAATAAAAATTTCATTTTATATTTTCAATCTAATTTACAAAACATCTGTTTAATGACGGATAGTATTTTCACACGAGTAAAACACATTATGAATTTAATATCAATTTTTACGTCCAACTTAGTTGATTGTCGAAAGCTTAGGTGAAACAGTACACAAAATATTTATTATTTTTTAAATTATGAAAATTGTTGTATCTTCTACCGGTGTATTCTTTTTATTCAGTATTAAAAAAATCTTAAATTAGCTTACTTTTTTTTTTTTTGATTACAAAATTTATTTTCATAAGAAATATCTTTAAAAATCCAAATTCTTTTAATTTAAATTGTGTTATACAAGTAAATGTGAAATATAATCTCCTTAACGGATAATCTTAATGGTCACAGTTAAATAAGCAAAACGAAAAATGGCATCATTTTAAAATAAATCTCCCGATTATGAATTTTTCATATCCGAATGCTTTTGCCATAAAAAATTTAAAAACCATTTTAATGGAATAAATAACATTTAGTTATTAAAGCACTGCATTTTAAGTTTCATCTGAAAATAACGATCAATTATTTTTCCCTTCGTTATTCTGAAGTTAACAGAAACTGTTTTAACTGGATTGGGATATAAATCCCAGCGATTTTAAATAACTTATATAAATCGCATGCCCGTATCAATTAACTATCTTTTTCCAAAAAAAATCGGTATGTGAACGCTCAAGTCCATTTAAAAATATTAATTATATGAAACAAACTACTTTTGTAAGAAATATTATTTCAGAATCTATCAGTAAATTATTTTAACTTTGTCCGCCCTGAAAGGTCATGTGGACTATTATAAAACTATTATTTTATATAGATTTTTTTAATATCCAACTTTGAAGCGCATGAGCTCAACTTTCTACCATCAAGGATGGATTTGTATATTTTATCGTTTTTAATATCATATTGTTATTACTTTATCTATCTATCTATCAATTAATATTGATATACTTTTTTTCTTCAAGAATATTGTCAATGTCGTTCTATGCAGTAACCAGTATTTATCTTAAATACTTTATCACTTATATAAGTATTAATCGAATAATATACAACTAAAAAAAAATAGTTATTTTTCATTGTATATGTTCCGTGTTGATATATTTTTACCGAAATAAAACTTCTTACTTTTACCAACTTTGTATTCAGATCTGAAATCGCGATAACAACAAATATCACTTACCGTTGGCAGGAACAACCTAATTCAAATTCTGGCAGGCTTAACTGATAGGTATCTAAATACTTGGATCACAATATTTTTCTTTTTAACGTTGTGATTATTTGTCATTTATACTTGAAAGCATGTTTCAATAAAATTTATTTTTTTACACAGGCAATGACAGCATATTTTTTTAAGATAATCATTTATTACTCGCCGATTGAGATTAATGATTTAGCAGTCTTTTTATATATTTAAAACGTTTAATTTGTGTACAAAATCACAAAACGATTAATCGATTTAGGTGATTGAAAGATAAATTACTTTTTGTAATTGACTGCTCAATTTTTAAATTACACTTCCGTGTGTAATATTTCATCAAAACGTAAAAAAGCGTTTTTGTATTCATACCATATAAATAATACACAAAATTACTTTAAATATCTAATGGTAATCAAGATGATTTATCTCATTGTTTTTCTTCGTTAAAAATATGTTTCATCAATTAAACATTTAACAATAAAAAATACGATATAACGTCAAATAATGACAAATAATTGATATTTTTTTTTTTAATTTTAAATATTTTAAAACTTCCAAGATACTTATTTTTCATGATGTCATTCAAACGTATCTTGATTCAAGTGCAATATCATCGTAAACTATTGTATAAATCCATTTCTTATTTTATAAATTAATTAATAGAAACCAAATATTCATGCCATGTAAAAGAAAATACAAATATATATTAGATTTTCTAAAATAGTAGCAAAATTTTACTTAACAAATAAATAATTATTTCATTGTCGTGAGCTTAATATACATTTTATATTTTATATGTAATCTTAAAACAAGTTATTAATTAGAGTCATTAATTTGTTTCTGTACTAAAAATAATTCAGTTGCCTCTCAATTTTGGACCTTTCAACATATATAATATGTCCAAAATATTACAAATATAACAATCACGTTTCTATGAAATGTAAATCTACATAAGGGAAAGCTCATCATTCCCTGGGGATAAAAGTGTCGACACAAATATATTTTACTCGTATATAAACTCTTTTATCAGAAAAGTTTTCAATAAATCAATAACAAACTAAGTGTAATCAGATTTATTTTGGAAAAATATATTCAATAATACAAAAATATCAGTCGTTCAAGTGGGTATTTTTAGTTTAGTACATCAAGTGAAGTAGTATTTCAATAATATTTTGTAAAAAAATTGGCAATTATTTGTGGTTTTTAGTTTTAAAGCATTAAAAAAATGCACCAAATTTTGGGTCAAATCAGTCAAAGTTGTCCATCATAATAATGATATATAGCTAAAAAAAATATGCACATAAAATATATTTTTAAAGTAGATGTCATCAAAATATCGTCGCAATATCAATGTATAACAAACATAATATTCACCATGTGAAATATTATTTTCTTAGATATTTCATAACAATCTATACATTTTATGGAAAATAAAACGTAATAAAAATATACATAACTGCTAAAGTAAGATTGGGTTGGAATGTAAATTGGAAACTTTTCAATTCTAGTTTCCTCCCAATAAAAACTTTCATGAGCTTTTGTAACACAAATTTTTACGAAAATTCAAATTGAATCTACAGAATTTAAAGTTTAAAAACTCAAATTACCAACAGAATTGGCGATGGTAAACTTTTGATGTTGAAATAATAAAATTCGACAAAAAATATATTTAATCAATAATTATTTACACGTTTTTATTATTATTCGCAACATTAGAGATCTAACTGTTGAATAAATGTGATATAAGTGATTTTTTTTTCTAATTTAAAGATGCATGAATGGTGACAAAATGGATTTAGCAACCGATAAACTTGTGAAAAACAAACTATCGAAATAAGTCTTTAAATTGTGAAAATCCAATTTCTGGAGCTTGCATTTTTACAGTGTTGAGTTTCATATGCTCCACTTATATGATCAGACGTGGGTAAAAATGAAAATATAGTTTATCAGTTGGTAAGAGTTATGTGTGCAGTTTTCTTTATAAAAGCATCAAATCACAAGATAAACGAATAAAAGGATCTATATGTAATCAGTATATTGGGTAGTTTTAGAATATTCATTAATATATTGAAATAATTAATATAATAGTTTAACATATTTTACCATTGCTGTCTTTGTTGTAATAGTTTTAATTTTTTCAGCTGGGTGTTTGGTGACTTTTTATGCAAGATGTATCAATTTATTCATTCATTAAGTTATACAGCATCAATTTTCATATTGGTTGTAATATGTACAGAGAGATACTTTGCCATTATACATCCCATCACATGCAAACAAATACTGACCCCATCAAGGCTAAAGGTATGATTTTTTTTTCCAATTTGCTATGCATATTTTTTTTTCAATTTATAGAACGATTGCATAACTTTAACAGATTTTCTGCGATCATTTTATTTAACATGATGATGCCGTTCCAAAATTGTAACAAAGAATGTGTTCTAACGATTCGTTAAAATAATTTTGAACACATCATTCATAAAATTATTCTACACGTACTCCACCACGTTTGAGTGTAAATCTACATAGTATTTCTAAATATTTTCTAATTTTCTAGCATTTCTAGCGTGCTTTTGTCACTCAACTAATTATATTATAATAATAATCGCTCTCTAAGAAATGTTTTAATGGCTCTCAATTTAATTTAACGAATAATTTAATATGACTGTTGAATATCATCAATTTTGTGTCTTTAGTTAAATCTGATCTTGACGCGTAATATATTCACTCATTACGTCTGTTACTTAAGACATTTGTAAATTTTCAGAGTTTACGTTCACACAAAAAACGTCTGATGTAGTTGTTAAAAAGTTTAAATGTCAACCGCATTCGGAGTGAATAAATTTTCATGGCATACGTGTATTTTATTGGAATGTATTTCTTAATTTTCCAATATTGTTTGAAACAAAAGTTCCAAATGTGATTCAACGATGCATTCAAGTACTATTTTTTACGTAAACTAATAATATATAATTGCTGTTTTATAGTGATGTTTATAATTTAAATATGTTATAGGATGTATAAAGTATTTGTTACAAGAATTAATAATATATATCTATAAACCGAAGATTTTTTTAATTCATGACGACCACTTGTGTGATGCTTAACATCAGTTATTTAAATTAAGCTGGTTTAGGCTTTGTAATCTTGAGCGGTGAAATTGTGCTGATTGATCAAAAAATCTTAGTTATCATTTTAACTAGGTTTTTGAACATTCATATTTTAGTATAATAAAAAACAAAATTGCAAAATTGGCAGTTTAATAGAATGAAGAGTGCTATAAAACTTAGTCATGTGGAAATTAATTTGGGTCTATGCTTAGTTCATAAAATCAACAAAGTTTACAAAAGCGTGCAACACGAAAAGGGCAATTTTGGAAGCAGAACGCAGGAAGGCTTTTATGACACGTAAAAATATAAAATTTATTATAACCCAACCGTGTCATCTTATTACAATCCGAAAAACGCGCCTGGAGTCAAACGCTGAACATTTCATCATTATCTCTTTTGTTCTACAGTATTTATTGTAACACCATATATTATATGTTACGTACCGTTTTGTGAAATCTTGTTTCGGTTGAAATTACGTATTCTTACATAACTTAAAGCTAGCAGTTGTAGTTCAAGAAAATATATACATTCAAAAAGATATACCAAAAGATAAATATTTCTAAGATCGTTTTTGAATTTGAAATACTGTGCAATAAAATACGATATAGGATTGGTTTTCTATGTATTTGCGAAAACTTTAAATGGTCTATTAAATTTTCGCTTATTTCAATCATTTATACAACTAAAGAACATACTGAACATCAAATATAAAATCCAAAATTTTGAAGATCAATTTTCTTTTTAATGTAATCAGTCCAATTAAGATTCAATTAAAAAATATGTATCTCAATTCAGCCATAAAATATGATATTCTTTTTATCATAAATACATATAAAAACATGAAATAATAATTTCTATTTTGGAAAATAACAAGTTTTCAGCGGCTGGCTTCACAATATTTAAATCGTTTCTTCAATGAGCTTAAGTTAATAAATTGACAACGCTGAAATTTGTGTTCCAAATACATATATTAATGTCGTAACGCTGTATTTTTGAACTCAATCAATTGGAATAAAATTATTCGATATTCGAAGCTTTGGAATATTACAATCATGCACATAAATGTACATAATAATTTTGAAATTTCTTTTTAACTTATAGAAAAAATGTCAAATATTATTAAGGTCGCATTGAATAATATTGTAATGTTCTGTTACTTGGTTTCTGAATATTTAAGCAGTAAACTTTTTATACTTTTTAAAACTACCACGCATTAAAAAATTATCAAACAAACAATTCTGTGATTGCTAAACTTTATGGCAGTCATATTTTATGTATGTAACGCTTAAATATTAAAAGAATAATGCTTCACACCAACATTCCGCCAACCGTGTAACACATGATATCATGCCGTAATTCTAATATTTATTTATCGCTTCAAAAGCTTTTTCCGCGTCGATTACCAGATGTTTCGTTACTAAAATATTTAAAGGGCTGAAAAATTGATCTAGAACCAAAAGTCGTTAAAAATTGTCGTGGTGCAATTACACAATGTGTAGGCATGAGGCTGACACTCAATAAAATAAATTATTAAAAATATATTTAATATTTGATTAGCATTATCATAAGTCAAATATGGATATAATTCAAGTAAATTGATTTACTATAATTCAATATTACCTTTGAACAAATAGAATGCTAATTTATAAGACCTCTGTGTGTATTTTCTATTTTAACAAAAAGTAGTGGTTTTCAATAACCATAAAACTCAAGGGCAATAAGCAGTTACGTTCTTTACGGTATACGGAAAAGTTTCGAGGGTTATACAAAGTAGATCCATTTTGCTAATCTTTTCATCTATAATTACGCAGCGTATTTTCCAAAATACGATAATAATTATACACATTCATGGTACTATAAATAGTAATAAACCATTTTAATAACTCAATTTTCGTTGTTATAAATTATTATTACATTAAGAAGGCTACACACCTTCAAGTTTGCATGCGCAAATATTTGTGTGTGACCACAATTTTTTTTTCTGAAAACGGAAAATCTACTAATTTTACGTTATCGTACATAAATTTGATATAAAGTATGAGACTGGCCATCTACCGACATATAATAAAATAGCAAATAAACCGTTCATTGATATGGAATGCTACAATTATCATTATCGCTTAATATTAACATGCTCGCTTTGACCAACAAAATGCAATGGCGGTTTTGAAAGTTAATAGTTTGTATTACAAAACAAAATCGGAATAGTAGCACATACAATTTCGTTGTTTTAAAATTTTTGGTAATAAAATATTCAACGATATAAAAATAATAGTACACTTATTCAATCGATAATTAGTAATTCTAACTAATGTTAAAAGATACTCATGTCTGAGCTGAACTGAACTGAACTTTTACTTCATTATACTTCTTGCAAGGTTTGTAAGACGGAAACAATAAAGTAACAGTTTTATAAAATCGTATTTTTTTAGCATTTAGTTGCCGTATGTTAATGGTCATTCTTGCAAATATGCGTATATTTCATGAGCGTGTGTAGCGCCCTTTAGAAATTATTAAAGTGAGAAAGGAAACATTATGTTATGTTTTGTTTTGTTAACGTATGTATGTATGACTTTTTTCGTTTTCATTCAATTCTTCATTTTTAGCTAGTAATAGTGGGAGTATGGTTTACAAGCGCAATCTACAGTGCACCGAAGTTTATCTGGGTGCAAACCATTACGAATGACTTGGGAAATAATCAAACGGAAACTATTTGCATTTCTCACAGGAAGAAGTACGACTCGGAATTGTTCGACATAATAAATTTCTGCTTTCTTTATTTAACTCCACTCTGCATCATGTCAGTAAGTATTCAATTTTATATTACTGTGCTTAATAAAACCACTTTTTTTCACTATCATTTATCAATATTTAAATACTATAACAGTATTTTAATATGCTATATTTTATTATATCTCAGCGTTTATAATATCCTGTACATAAATATTCAAGGAGATTTTATAATTACTGTATTACAACCAGAATAAATAATATAACTAAAATTAGATAACATCGGTGATAGGTTTAAATATTAAATATTATAATATATTTCTCCAACCGTTATATACTCAAATTTCATCCATTAAATGCTAATTTAATTAATTTTCTTCGTCTATCATATCCTTCGCTGAATATTGACAATAGTTTGTACCATAGTGGTTACCTAATGGTTGAATAAATATATTTAACTTAAATTTTGTAGTTTAATAAGTTTCCTGATAGTAATTTGATCTTTATAAACATGTATAACAAAATTTTCAACACATTAACTTTAAAACTTGATTAAATAAAGTCGAAATTATTTTTTATGTATAATATTTAACTCTATAATTTAAGTAATCAAGTTATAATTGATAGTGACTATTACATGGAGTTTTTTAAAAGTAAATGATGCATAAATTAATAATTGGTGTTAAATATTTAGATTACTTTATGCATTGTTACATATCCACATTGATACTACCCCCGTTTTGTTTTAATTGTAAACATTTAAAAAATATTTCATTAATATTAATATTGCATTTAACAAGTAATGCATTAATCTTAATAGAGCTACAGTGCAGTAAAAATTTAGTCGTAAAAAAACTTTATTTATTTATAACTTAATATGTTTCAGTATGGTTAATTAAATATATTCTTTATGGGCAGACTACCATCAATTGAGCGGTTAACAAATGAAGATTGCTGACACGCTTATTAGTATATAATTTTTTTTGTTCCAAAAATAAAATCTGAATAGCTGAAAATTTAAATAAAGAAAACAAAAATATATAAGATTTCCAGCAAGACTTAAAATTTCATTTGTCAAATTTATCATTTTGCCTTGTGTCCTAACAAGAAACAAACCAGACGCGATAAAATAATAATGTATTCCCTAAATCATTATTTGAAATAGAACGATCGTTTTGATATTTTTACCTTTTTTATTATTATGGTAACATACATCAATCATATGTTTGGCCTACAGCAATAGAAAACTTTTCGAAATTGTCACAGTAATATATAATATTCAAATATGTTATTCATTCATATACAAAAAAATATCGGATCAACCAACATTACAATAATATGATGACATATTGGATAATTCAACATTAATTGATAGTTCACTTTTTATTTTAATCATGGTATTAGTGCGTTATGATTTCTCATATTCATTAAATTATAGATTTATTTTTATTTATTTACATAGGTTATTTATTAAATTAAATTGCAAAATTATCATAACTATATCGTTGATATATTTAAGATTTTTTTTTTTAATAAAATAATATTCTTACAACAATATTCCGATAAATAAAATCGTGACCAAATGTTGTGTTTTCATTATACTACTTGAATATTCTTGAAATATTTGTTGAATTAATTGTTCTAGAAATTATCCAAATCATTTAAGCCTTGTTTTAATAAGCCTTAGCCTCAGGGAATCGTTACGTAACCCTTAAATTAAATTAATTAATTTTCCTTATTTTCTTTAAGTGGTTTTCGTTATTTTACGAAATACGCTGGCCCTAAGGAAACAATATTATTTTCAAAGGAATCTTCAGAATAAATAGTTGGAGAACTATTTCGTTTATTTCACGTAGTAATTATTAGGAAACTCAGATATCAAGTTCTCGTATTACTATTTGTCATAAATATTTTGTTAGCGTTGTCTATTTTCCTCTTAAGTTAATGTTTCGTGTATTTTCTCATAGTAAAATCATTAAATAAGTGAAAAAAAATCACAAATTTAATTTATTTATACATACTATTCAATAAATAAGCACCTTAATTACTTAGTACATCTTATAACATTGTAGTATAACATAATAATATTTTTTTAAATAATACAAAATGCTTATAACCAATTAATATTTATTACAAAAACATACTTCACACCTCTTCATACCATAATTATATTAAGATTTATTGACAGTATACATAAACAGCTGTATACAAATTAATGAATGTATATAATTCATTAGATGATACAAATTGAATATATTTTATATTATTTAATTATTGTTTTAAAATTAGGAATATACCAAAAATATTTACTATCTTTCAATGGTAACACGAATATTACACAACTTATCGACGTAATATGAACGTGATTTACGCCGCATTTATATTCAAAAAGTTTGGAAATACTCAGCATATAATATAATTTTTCCCAAAGACTTTCTTCTCAGATATTTATACGTATTAACGAGTCACAATCTAAAATATCAGTGAGTCTCTCATTCTTCATGATACCAAACACATTAAAATAATAACACTATTTTTATATGATTGTAATTTCAGCATTTTTTTCAAACTTCTTTAATTACATTAAAAATATACTATAAAATCCCATTATGTAGGATGATAGATCATCGATGAAAATTCAAACCCAAATACAAGAACAAAGCTTTTCAAAAACGTTTTCAATCCTGCAGGTGCTCTACGCCCGCATAGCAGTAGGACTTTGGAAGAGTTCCCGAGGGATTGCCACGTCAGCCGCCGCCAATGGGACGTGCGGAATTTCTTACTGTACCCGCCACTGCTCTAGAATGCCTTTGGAGAATCAGGTAAGACGTGCATCAACGTATGCATTGGGCTAAAGTTTCATTTTTGTGATAATGCATTTTACTGTGAAATTATAAGTAGAATTGTAATATAAATTATATAATTCGAAAAATTTGAGTATATAACTATTCAAATTCACAACACACATAGTTTTATAATATTAAACAATAACTAATATATTATCTTGTTCTATGATTAATACACTTTGTAATTAGCCAATAGGCTACGCGTGCACTCCAGTACCAAAGGTTGTGAGTTCAAGTTTCACATCTGCCAAAAATTTTAAACTTATTTTATATATATTAAAATAGATGACTTGAAGACTAATGGGTTAAGCTCGACTTTTGAAATCTTCCATTTCTTCTAAAAAAAATGCCAAAATACATTTTTATATTGTGGTGATATGTAGACTTCATGTTTGGAGTGGAAATTTTCACACTGCTTAGATTTATATGCTTTGTGGTTTAAATAATAAGTATAAAAACTCTTAACTGAAAGGTAAACTATAATAAGTCAATATTTAAAAAAAAAATATTTACCTTTTTCCTCTCGGTATTCGTCCCCGCAACTCTCCAAAAAAAAACCTGGCAAGTTAACTGCTTCACAAGTATACCAGTAATAAAAATATCAATTATTATTATTCATCGAAATCGACAATATTATATGATTTAACTAAGTTTCAAGAAAATCATATATCTGTTATTCATAGTTTTATCATAGCTTTTTTATATGTATTACTTAAGGCACAAAATAATTTTAGTGTAATAAAAATTATAGTCAAACGTTATATAACTCAACAAAGGAAGTGTGGGAACTAAATTTTGAAAGTCATAACATACTTCTTATGTGAGTCGAGCAGTATTCCGAGAATTCTGTGTAAAAAAGTCTCGTATACTTCTAGAAAAATGTTTCTTTATCTGCCAGTCAACATTACTTCAATTCTCGAATAAAAAAGTAACTGTTGAAAATTCTACTCACGTGAAATATTCAATAATTCATACGTTTTGTAGATTATGCTTTTCAAACATAAAATGATTATTATTTTCTAAGAATATTATGAGTATAATTTACTAATAGAAAACTCATTTTACTTGCCTAAAATTTAGCCAATAATTTCCATTTTTTTTTTTGGATTATTTTGCATTTTGTATGCTCACAAAGTCATATAGCAGTGATTTTATTTTGAATATTTTTGAACAAGGATATACAATGTCTCTGAGGGCAAATAACCAATTTTACCGCCCTGCTGTTTTATTTTTTACATATAAATCTTATCAGTAAATAGCCATCGTTACGTTTTCGAGTAATTTATTACCTTCAACTTGTGTTTTTACCATCATATGTTAACATAAATAAGCTTTAATTTTGTTAGTATGGTGTAACTTTTCTAATCTAGAGATCCTCCCGTTACACCATACTTTATTGTTGAAGTATCCAAAACAAGATGAAAATAAGCTCGTGAGGATTTACAGAAGCTTTTCATGAGTATTTTTTTCAACTCAAAGCAATAATACATGTATACCATCTTATTCAATAATACTAAAAATTTGTAAATTCCATGAAATATATTTTTTATTAAATTAAGTAAACTTTTAAAAACTAGCTTCACGTTTTAAAATACTCATCTATCTCAAGATATAAAAATGGCAATTATTAATATTTTAATTTTTCATGAAAAATTAAATAAAAAATTCTTTAAAAAGAACCTTTTAATTCATGATAATATTTCAAAATAAACTTATGAGTTGATAAGGCATCAAAAGCCGTAGGTTCATGTATCTTTGTGGCTTAAATATATGCAATACACAAATGGCTAATAGTAAGAGCAATTTCCTGCATTATTTTATTTAAAATAAAAACAATGGTATCAATTTTGAAATTTAAATGGGTTTTTTAAAAAAAAAATAATCACATTTATAGGGGGCAAAAATTATGATTTTACCATTTCTTAAAATTATGTAAAGTAGACATAATACATTAATGAGCTCAGTGTATTTATTCATTTGATAAAGCCCTTTCAACGCGTTTATATAATTTTATTGGTTGGTTCTAAAAAAATTCTCCGACGCTCTTTTAACAGGTTGTAAATGGTATAACAAAGTCGTGAAAGTTTTTTTGGTAAGTATATTTGTTGAGTTTTCACACAAACACTTTGACACGAGAATTATATTAAATATTTTGGGTAAAATACTTATTTTTTGTGTGAATATGACTCGTAACCAAATGAAAAATAATATTTTGGCAATATTTTTTCACCACGAAAAAATACTGAAAAGGATGTTTAGCAAAACATTTAAAAAATATATCATGTATCGAGAAAAAATGTGTCTTTTAAAATGCTTCTTTTCTTAGAATCAAGTCTTTCGTGATTTCAAACATTATTGAAATAAGCTAAGTATTTATTTATTTGGTACTTTAAAAAAAGTATTGTACAATTAATGTGTAGTAATGCAACATTTTAAAGATGATAATTTTGAATAAAAATCTCTAATTGGACCCCATCCATCATAAATGGCCTGTCTTCAAATATATTTTAGTTGTTGTAAAAAGTTAGTGAGTAAACAGTACTTGTCTTCTCGATAGCGTAGAGTTAGCGTCTAGAAATTTGGGAAATGGAGGTTCGATTCCCACATCTGTCGAATTGAAAAAAAAAAATTGCAGCATTGGACACCCATTGAGTTGACATTGGTCTGATTATCTGAGAATCTCGTGAGAAATATTCTGTCAATGCTTCTTCACGTTGCGGATATCCACATACACTACTTTCGAAGTGGATATCTCCACAATGTGTAGATTCATATGCTCCACTTTCCGAGCGTATTTAATATATAATTTAAAAAATCAATTATAAATAGTGCGTTATTAAATAATAATTATTATTTTCTTTTTCAATTTTTATTTGATGCTCTAAATTGATCGTGCCCATGGAAGCATACTCTACAGCAGCATTTTTCAACCTTTTTACCCCAGTGGACTGGCTATAAAAACTATTATTTGTGTCGTAAATTGTTTATTGGTTTTTCATTTTATATTATCACAGGTAAACATAACAAAAAATAACGGTCTTATGGAGTATACAAAAAAAAACTATAATATGGAAAATTGCTTCATTGAAATAATCAGAAACCAATTAATAAATTTAATTACATAATAATTTAATTTTTTTATAAAAAAAACTTTTCGTGTTTTAAAATGGCAGTATTTAGTTTTAAAATTGCATCTTTGCTGGAGTAGATGTAGCTCAATATTGTATCGAAGAGATGAAGAGCTGCATTGACATCCAATCGGTTTCTCAGCTTCGTTTTTCTTATTGATATGGCCGATCAAGTCTCATCACATAAATAGGTAGTCGAAAATGCGGATAATAATTTAAAGCCTTAGTAACTTGGGGATGAATATTCTTCTTCTATTTTTATGATACATATTAAATTAAAAACAAAAAATATAATGTAATTTTGGAGTTCATTTGTTTTTATTGACAACCATTTGCAGACCTTTCTCCACACTCTCTACAGTGTAAACGTGTCAGCAATATATCCGCACACGCTAACCTCTTGGCTATCGATTAGATAATATAAGATGTTGTGTGTATTATAATTTATGGAACTAAATATATAATCACCACAAAATATTTTTTTTGTATTATCGTTGCCATTTCATAATTATAAAATATTATTATGTAACAATTTTTGCCGTCGGATTTGTGAAACCATATTTGAAAATTTTATTATTTAATCGAGAAACTGTATAGTATTTTACGTTTGTTTCTTTTGGACTTCACTGTAGACAGGCCAATTGCTTATAATTTATGCGCAGCGTACTTTAATCCGTACCACGCGTATCTCGTTGAAATTTTCAGGGAAAACCTCTGACAACACTGACGAAATATGGTTTTCACTCAGGGATTTGAAATTTAATTAATCATTTCCCAGACGCTATTTTAAAGTAATATCATCGTTAACTTAATCACATCTGACTTTATAGAAGCTTATTAACATTAATTTAAAAAAACTGTTAGTCAAAATCAATTATTTTGATAAAATATCCTTTTAAAGTTTAAATCATTTCTGGAATGTTTTCCTAGTGTTCTATTAAATGCAAAGATTTTTTGACATAAAATTAAAATAAAGTTGAAATTAATTTTCAAAACAAAATAATATTTAATCTGTAAATAAGTATAAAAATAAGTCATTTATAAAATATATTTACATAGTATAATTATAGTTACCCAAAAAAGCACAATATCATAAAACTTTTTTATTTTAAATGCAATCATTGCTTAAAAAAGATTAAAGGCATATTTTCTCTTCGTTATTTTATTTTTTATCATATCCGCTCTGTTAGTATAGCATAACAGTGTGAATATCATCAACCCAGAAATGGAACATATATATCTCCACATTGTAAAAAAAATTCCAGATTTTTCACAAAAATTAGATCAGCCAATTTTTCAACCCATTAGGCATCAAATACTGACTCTAGATTTTTTATACATTTTGAAGCTTTACAGCGTAGTATTTTTTAATCAATTTAAAGTATAACCTAACTATTTACTTAATGAGAATAAACGCTTATTTTTTTTCATATTAATATGTATACTTATATAGTTAATGAGCATTAAATTTATAATATCATAAATATTTTAAAAATGGTTTTTTTTGTTGTGTAAAAGTTTATACTACATTTTTCGTTGATCAAAAATATTTTTTTAGCAGTTTGCAAGAAAGGTGGATCAACCCAATTGCTGCAGAAATGGAGTGACAACATGGCGAACAAGAGGAGTCTATCCAAATATTCTCCGCATGACGGACCCTTCACAAAATGTATTACGAGCACGTCGGCGAGTCGTCAGAATGCTCATTGTAGTCGTGCTAACGTTCGCAGTCTGTAATTTACCTTTCCACGCCCGAAAAATGTGGCAGTACTGGTCTTCGGACTATAGAGGCAGCAGCGACTTTAGTACCCTATTCACCCCTCTTACATTCCTGATATCTTTTTCTAATTCTGGAATCAATCCGTTTCTCTACGCATTCTTGTCAAGGAATTTCCGCCGTGGTATGCGAGAACTCCTGTTTTGCAACTGCAGGGCGTCCCAGAAGAAAAAGAAACAACTTTTGTTGAAGAGAAACTCAAGTAGTCAGCTGGCTACGTTTCTCAGAAGAAGTTCTACTAGATCCACGAGAGCGACGTATAGTTCTAACGTAATGCCTACTACTACTAGTTCGGATACAGTAACGGGTTAAATGCATTTTTATAGATAATCAAATACTTATGTAAATTCATGAAATTAAAGTTTTAAAACTTCGTAAAAACATTAAATATTTATATTACAGAATTATTTCATTCAAATTGTTTGAAATACTAAAGACAAGACAAAATTTATATTAAACTGAACTGCATTTCATTGATTTCTCATGATTACTCATTTTTATAAAGCCGCGTCGGCATATATTTGTAAAATATGTTTAATAAAAATAAAACCTTTGGAAAAAAATTAATTTGAAATCATATTTTTATGTATGTTTATTTTTATCCATCTATATCTTGTCTTCGTTTATATTATAAAAAAAATATTAACAACTTTCACTTGGTGACATACAATATATATTTTTAGTTTTTTTTCAAATAAATTATCTACTTTTAAAATGTTACTATTTGTTGAAAGTATAAATACTGTTATTCTTACGTGTTTAATAAAATGAACTGTTATATTAAAAAGTATTGAATTTAATAAACGATATAATGATTTTTATAAAATGTTGTGTTTTAATTTATCCATATTTAATTCAATTATTTGAGGATTATAATTTTATCTAATATTCAATAGTAATATATTATTTCACAAATACTATAATCAAGTATACTATGTTTAATTTCAGTATAATTCAAAAAACATATATTTCATCATAATACATTTAATGTATTATAATAGCACTATCAATTGCATGATCATTTTTTATTTATGAATTTACATTCATTAAAAACAGCATTCATTTTTTTACTATTGATATTATTGAGATAAAGTAGTTGTAGATAGTATATGACAAAAAAAAAATTATATATTATTGTGACATACTTTTCAACAATACAATATTTTTAAGACATTAATATACGCTATGAATGTTCTAACTATAATTATAATTTATTTTATTCACACTGGGGAAATTTGAAAATCACCAATGAAATTATAAAACAAATATTTTATTGGTACGCATAATCAGTGAGTAGATCACATCATCAAAATGATATTTCCATGTGACGAGTCGTTATTTTTAATATTGAATAGAATTAATGAAAAATATGTCTCAAAATATAAAATATATGTACATGATTCTTACAAAAATTCAAAAAAAATATTTGCCAATTCTTGCTTACTTCTTAGAAATCTTACCCTGTTAATATCGAGCTTTTCAATCGTCGTAAAATGTTGCATATTTTTTTTATAATAGAGAAATAATTATTTATGCTTAAATGGCCAACCAGCCTAACAAATGTTGTACCAACTCAAGAAACTCTTCCCTTTCAATATATTGTATTTATAAGAATATGAATACTTGAATTTAAACATTAACCGTTAAATATTGACGAATTACTGTTTTTTAACTAGAGAGAATAATACACTAATTTCAGTGGCTAAATAAATATGATAAAACATAAACTAAGCGATTGAAATATAGGGATGATAAGATTTGGTTTTCAGAATTTATATTAAGCAAACTTTCTGAGTGAAATACAATTTCATTCAAATAAATAATAAGCCGAGTAGTTATTTAATTATGCGCTTACTTTTGATGTAGATATATTCGTAAAGGTTTATTATGTTGACATAGTGATATAACCTTAAGGAAGTACTTTCCTTAACGTGGTGTGATCAGTGGGATCATTTTGCCCCTCACGTTCCAAACATTAACCTTTATCCGCTGTCGTGGTTAGCGACGATACACATATTTTTCACACAATTAACCGACCATGGAAATTTCTCGAGAAAAGTAAACCATGCATAAAATTTCCTTGTAAAAACAGAACCATTATGATAAGAGAGTTTATTAAGAGAGAAAACCCATTTACACGATTTTTTGTTATAAAAATTAATATTGTATTTAACTTAATGTATAAAAGAGATTTTTTTTTAAAACTTAATACTTTCAGTTGATATTTAACATTCATATGAAAAGTGAATGAAAATTACCATATTTTTTCTATTAGAATTTGATATGACTAATTTGTGTAAAACAAATTGTTCTTTAAATTATTACTTTTTGTGTAGAAAATAAAAGTAAATATTTTCAGACCTTGAATGAATATAATGTAAAAACTTCCTTTTAAATTTGACGCATTTGTGAATATAATACATATATTCGAAATTATCTACACTGGTTAGTTTTAAAATTATACTGTAATTACCAATGAATAAACTTGTGTAATATACACTATGTCAAAGTTATATGCTACTTTAAAATAAGTTAACATTCTGTATAATTAGTGCCAAATTTACTCACTACGTTTTAATTCATTAAATTGTCTCTACGACTACTACTAAAATTGTCAAGACATGACAAGTAATAATCAAAAGTTCTTTGGAGCACAAAGCTCACGTAGGTAGCTTAAATCTTATTCTTGTATTTGGTTTATATATGTTCGTATAATATTAGATTTTACACCCACCATATTCCATTATATTTGCTATAGTCAGTCCAATATCCTTCAAAATTGGTCGCGTGATTTTGCCTCACAATCTCCGGGATTGTTTAAAAAGCTGACAATCTCAGGAGACCGTATTTTTTCAAGCCATCACCAATATTTTATGCAAATTTTCTAGAAGCTTTTGTGTATGCTAAAATTTTGATAAGAAAATATCTATCTCTTCATTTTTATCTGCCCTATTACTAAGCGGTTTTTAAGGAAATATATTATATTTATTAAATACTCATTTTCTAAGAAGTGAAGCCTACAAATATTTATTGTCAATCCTTTTTATTTTTAATATGAAAAAATAATAATAATATCTTTGAAATATTTTAATAATATATGTTTACATTTTCGTCTTTGATATGGATATTTTATAAAATAAAAATCTACACCCACGTTGATTTCGAAGAGATGATACCCGTAAGCGATACAGTATCTGCCATTGCAAATAAAATTGATATTATTGACAGTTAATATTTAATGTGCTTTGATGCTTATTAATATTCCGATATTTTGAATGTATATATATATAATATAATTCCACTCACATAAATATACACAATTTATTTAAAAAAACTGTAAGGAAAAGTTTCTAAAGACTACAAAAATTGTTGTAATGGATATTAATATTTATACATATTTACGATTTTCGTTAAAGATGGAACATATGGATCTAGCATAAGGATCTCTTCAAATTGTAAATATCCATACATTCTACTTTAAGAGCGGACATTTTCACCTTATGGTAATTCTTATGTTTTACTTTGAGAGCAGCGAATATGGAAATAAATTTAATAGTTTAAGCAAATATTTTTATTTTCAGAAAAGAACACAATATATCTTTAATAACATGAACTTAAATAATAGTTTTCTCAACACAGTTTGATGAGATCTATTTATATTGTTATACACATCAACTGAATACTTTTTGAGCGTATCCTGGAGAGACCAATCAAAGTTAATAAAAAACAAACAACGAAGATAAAGTTAGAGTAATAAAACAAAACCATCAAAAGTGAACAAAAGTATCCGAAAAGTGTTAAATATAAGTTTTGCACTACACGCCTCTTAGCAAAGAAGATTTACGATCTTAAGCGTTGACTTATTTACGCTTTAACTTGAAGGCATATGCTTTACAACGATGGGTATGGTGGTAAGATTAGCATTCATATCCACGTTTCTTCACATTCGTGTTCTGTGATATATTCTGTTCCCTACACGTGATATATTAAAATATTCTATACGATAATTCATTACATACTAAAGTTTTAAAACGAAAAAGAAAACAATTATTATCAATTTATATCCATTCTTTTATCATACGTCACGCAGGATTAGATATATGTATTTAAGTTCGGGAAACCTATATATTATAAAGAGAAACGGATATTGGGAATCAGTCAGTTGATAAAGTGAGACAGTTTCAATAGAATGAGAATATAAGATAGTCGATCACCGTGAAAAACGAAAAGCAATCTATGTTTTGATTAACTTTACTTTAAAAGATGGGATACAGAAGACTTTTGTCCTAATGGTAAAAAAATCTATTGTATTTTACTCAACCATTATTACATAAACTCTAATCATTTTATAAATATTTATTTTATGTTAAAATTTATTTCAATTGAAATAATGTAACTTTTATTTGTTTTTATAATTAAATACACATAGATTTTATTCGGCTTATTTCACTTAAAAATAATAAAAGACAAGACTTTCATAAAGTTTCCATGGATTTTTGCTAGTATTTGTTGTTTTCAGTATTTTTTTTCTGTTTGTATTGTTTTATATTTAAGTAAATCCGTTTTTTTACAAACTCTAATCTTACGTATAAATAAATTCTTTAGCAAGACTGTTTTCTTCCAGAAGACAAAAAGTGTTTCTAACAACAAACTGATTTTTAATAATACAGACTATACTTACGGGAAATGCGTATTTCTTGTTTTTTTTCTGTAAAAGTATTTCAGTTTTCAAAAGTTTCAAATAGATCCACTTTCTATTTTTATCTTCCTTGAAAAAAAGGTCCTAGCGTAAGCCTCAAATAAGTTAGTGACTAAATAACTTTATTTACTATCTAACTTGTTTACCTAACTCTCATGGAATAAACAAGCAGCAGGATTCCATGGTTCTTTATCAACATTTAAATACAAAAAATGTTAATAGCCATTTTTAGTACAGATCTTCATTATACATTATAGGCATTAGATACAAATATTTAATTTAATTAAACAGTGTAGTAAGTTTATTATATTGTTAAGATATACAGCAATATACGTACGTAGTGTCAATCTACTACTATAAATGAATAATGACTCTGAAATATGACACATGTTTAACTTAACTGTAGCTTTTGTCAGCTACATACAGACAAAACATTTTACTGCGAAATCATTTTTTGAATACTTCCCATCAACTTAAAATATAATCAATCGTAATTTAATCATTAAAAACATTTACCTTTAGCCACAAATTTTAACTATACTAAAAAACAGCATGGCCATTAATATTAATTTATTATATTGGTAAAATAAAGACAGTTTTAGTAACAATAATAAAAGTACTGTGAATATATCATACTTCAATACTATACTATAAATTATCTTTCCTTAGTGGAGACTTTATAATATAAATAATACTTTTTAATATTATTAAAGATGCAAAATATAAATGAGTCGATAACAGTGAATACGATGACAGTAACAGTATTTTCAATTATGATAAAATTACATATAAATAAATAATTTCTCAGTAATTATGGAAGATTTTGAACAAATTGGAAAGAATTACTTGTATAATTGTGTAAATTGCGATACTTTAATTTTTTATAACATTATAATTGTATCATACTCAACTTTCAGACTAAAATATGTGACTATGTCCAAATAATCTTTCAAAAACTATAACAGTGCATGCATAACATATATCGTTATTTCATTGTATCAGCTCTATTTGACAAACAAAAATTCAACACATACAATGACATTACTTATGCATTATAATTTTTTTCGAGAAGCAAAAGTGCCTATGGAGCACACATGGGCAAAGAAAAATATTATTTATATGCATAAATATCATTCATTTTCAGTCAAAAACTTTTTCATTTAAGAGTAACAACTTATCTTACTTGATCTTGTTGGAATTATTTTACATACATCTTGAGCATTGCTTGCGTGAAACTTTATGGCCACGTCCATTTTATAGATATTTACTTCATAATTGCTCAAACCAGCCATAAACCCTACTAAATATACCTCAGTAAAGTTAAGAGTCACTTTCGAAAGTATTATTTCACGAAGCGATGTTTCTGACAAGGAGTTTTGTGCTTGAACTTAAATTATTCTCATGAAAGTATACAGCAAAAACTTTGATTCACTCCGTGAAATAAATTAATATTAAGCAAGCATTATTTAAAACATATATTTGAAATCATTATCATTTGATTGCGATTTTTAGATCTTTTGTGTCGCTTAAAGAATAAACAAATAAAAATAGAAACACTTTGATATTTGATGAGTGATTAAAAAAATCATTGAATACGGAAAAGAAATATAGCTGTGCGATAGTCCTATCGATGACAGATTTACATAGCAGAGATAAAAAAACGCTTTCAATTATATAATTATTTATCGACGTATTTTTGAATATTGTTTTTCTTTTATTCTAAAGAAGTAGGGGCCGTATATATATATATATATATATATATATGCCGATACCGTAAAAAATATTTTGCTTTATTAAAAAGATGTTTTTATATAAGACTAAAATTTATATACTCTTTCATTCGATTCCCAATTTTTTTGGTGTAATCACAGTGGTTTTTTGAGAAGATGCCAATATATTAAATTACAAGTATCACGACCCATGTACATGTCACTAAAATCCGAAATAAATAATTAGCTTCAACATTTTCACATATCACTTTAGATTAGTAAAATCTTTAGTCAACTATTTTTTACAAAACCATGATTTTTTAATAATTTTAGCTCCGTAAATCCAGCCACAATAAATTTACCACTAATAATCAGGTATATTGAGTAATCGTCTGATAAGCAACTCTCGTGAAAAATAATCTGTCAAGACTTCTTCACATTACGGAGATTCATACACTCCTCTTTCGGAGTGAATATTTTCAACCTGTGTATATTCGTATGCTCCACACTGGGAGCGAACATGGTATAAAAAATATTCTGATTAATATCACTCACGTAGATATTTAAAATATGCCTGTGATACAAAAATATGGTGAGGTAAAAAAATCTTACTAAACTCATAGTTTCTCTTAAATCACATCAAGATTAAATATTTGTAAAGAATGCTATAAATTTATAATAATATAATAATATTCTAAAGTAAATCTTAATTGATATTAATCAAATATATAACGTAGCGGTCTTTTTACGCTCTAACATAATAAGTATAGGGCAATAAAAGAGTAACGATATTTCAAACAATATAACTATGCTTTCTACTTCAATTAATGGTTAATATATACCACTTAAATTATTTGTGTAGTATACAACCTGGCTGTAGCGAGACCGGAAACCATAGTGTATTCAATATGGTTGGTTTATAAATGACCAAGAGATGACACTCTTGGGTGGCATTTGAAAACCATAAAGTGTTTTTTCATGATATAATACGTCACCAGGGGCGAAAGCTGTTTTCATAAAATTTATCGTTCACACCGCGTATAATCTACCAATTTAAATACAGTACCAATTCATACAAACCTGTGTTTTTAATAATCACTTGATAAGTGAGAATCAATATTTGATTGTTGAATCCATTGAGAGGCTGTAGAAGCAATAGTGAAAATAGTTTTAATATTTTTTTTTCTATATAATGCTTAACGTTATATTAATAGTTTTATAAGCAAATCAATATTTAACTGTAACGTAACGGAAAGGGTAAAAAGTCACTAAGTATTTTTAAATATTCTTAGTACATATCGTAACCTTATCACAATTTTCACGCTCATTTTTCTTTTATGTAACATTTACAATGGTGTCGTTGTCGTTTGTAATTTTCTCTACCAAAATATCCATTGACACTTTTAAAACAAATGACGTTTATTTTCCTCCATTATTAACTTACATGAAAATATACCACTAAACGCAACATCACACACGATGAGTACATAGTGTTTTCAAAAACATAAAATGAAAAAAACAAAAACTTGGTTTTCAAGTGATTATTTGTTTTTGACACACTGTGCAAGTACCCAATAGTTAAGTTCACGCAGTTCGATATAAGAGTTTTGGAGCTTAAAATGAAGGGGTTTTTATGAAGATTAAAAAAAAATTAAAGCATGGGGCTAAATACCCAAAGAGCTAAACGATTGAAACTAACCAATCCTCTTGAAAACAGATCTTCACCCTGGGTAGATTCATAAGTTATTTATTTGGTCGTACATGACCTATACTTAGCGGTTGTGTAATTTTTCATATAGTACTGAATCATTATTTAGTACTCTAAAACAATTAATACAATTTTATTTTACTTGTGTGCTGTTGATAATGACATGATCTAAGTTAATAAAAAATGATAAATTAGAGAGAAAAAGATATATAATCGACGGTTTGGTATAATTTTCATTATTCATTATATGATTCTATTTACATTCATTAGTTTCACAAATGAAATAAACAATTATATATGTTTTATTCACTGGGAGAATATCATTTATATCTTTAAATTGTAGATGCATATGTATGTTGAATAATATTATTGTAAATACAAATACACATTTTGAAACCATAATATCAGTAATATAATATGATAGATAAACGAATGATGTTTAAGTATTCGTTCAGGTTGCCAATATAGTTACCGACATTAAAAATTCACGCTTCCTAAACTTGTTACGGGCACCATAGAAGTTACACGCGTACATAATCAATAGAGAGACAATTGATTCTCAACTGCTGAATGTTTTTAGGTCAAACCGTTTAAAGGTTTCAGCAAGTGGGTTAATTTTATAGCATTATATTCATAAGAAATATGATTCAACTGATTTATGTATAGACTTCATTTCTACTTTATACACCATTAAACACTGATTAAATATTTTTTTACTGTCTTTCATAAATTATTTATGGTAATATAATTTTAGAGGTGATGTAGCAAGTAAAAAATGTGCCAATAATACAAGAGATTGCAAAAAAATAAAACCATAATTTACCAAGTGACTTAAGCCAAAAATTGAAGATACGTGTTCCTGAAATATTGTCGACGATAAAAAAGATGTCTACTTTTGTGTGCTGAAATATCAAGAAAACTTTTTTACAACGGTTTATTGAAATGCCCGATAAATAAATACTCGTTAAAAATACATTATCAACAATGGCATTATGGAATTGCGGTAAAATTTTACGTGAATCTTTAGAATATTTTCCTAAACAAACTCCTATACATCTATATGTTTATTTTATGCCATGTTACAGCAGATACTGACACCAAAAGCTTCTATAATTTTCTATTTAGTTATCAGAACTGTATTATAGTAAGAAGTCATTTGCTTAAATACAATCAAATCATTTGAAAAAGTGTATCCTTACAAATAGTACGCTTAGTTTATTGAAGATATTGTATTTTATTAAAATTGATGCCGTCTCACAAATCGGACGAAAATTTTTCATTTCACTATTTCAGTGGGAATGAGGTTGAAACACGTCAAACAAAGCATTTATAAAAATAAATACATACACGGTATTTTCTACAAAGTACTTTTTTTTCCTTTCTAAAAATGGTTTTGGCAAAAAGTTTTCTTGTTGCAACTATCATTTAATTTTCCATTACACATCTCCAATTATTTTTCATATGAATGAAATAAATTATGATCCTCTTTAATATCCTTATATATTATCTTTACCCTCGTTTCTTCCCACTTTTCTGTTAAGATGTATGTCATTTTGAATGACATATGTCCGATTTTCCTCAAAAAAACAATTATTGCTGTGGTAGAAAAAAATATTGATAATTGGATAATTTGCATTAAAATAAAGATGATAGTTTACATTCCTTATTTTCATGCATTTCAATATTTTTTTTATTTTAGACTCGTTTTCTTATACACGTTTGTATGTCACTTTTTTCAATACACTTCATATCTGATAATTGTATAGTAGTCTCTGCTAAACTTCGTTTTTATTTTATTATTATTTACAGCTTGTCTAACTTACGTGGTGTGATACTTCTACGTAAACATTTTCTGTTACTTTTTCGATGGTATAAAAGTCACGTTCTATTGATTGGGCACTATTTTTCACGTATTTTGGTATGTACAAGTATATATTTAATACTCGTGCCATGATTTATTATGCTGAGAGAGGAGACTTACTCCAGCTTTTATAATAGTATTTCATCAAAAAAAAGTTATGAAAACTATCTTCTATTAATAAAACACTCAAACATGTTTGAACCGTTAATTATTTTCGTGTATTAAAGAATGCTTATAAAATAATATTCCTAAAATCAAATTTTTCATATTCATATTAGACCTTATTTGCCCGTGACGTTTCATGAAAATTTTTTACTGCATATAAAAATCAAATTTATTTTGATTGGTATTTATGTCATCAATAATTCTTTTTAAAACCACGATAAAATAGTTACGTTCAAACGATTCAAAACCATCTGCAAGTAAGGAGAAAAAAAAGTTGTTGAATTGACCACACTAAACAAAATTAATCCTCTTTTAACTTTTATTTTATTTTGTGCAATAAACAGAAAAGTTTTTCGTTTATCGGCGATAAATTGAGTTGAAATATCAAACTTCCGCTCCATAATAAAAAAAACTTTCTAATTTAACTATAAAGCCTAATTTTAACGCTTACCAACGCTAAACTTTATTGACCGTGGAAAAAAAAAATGACGTAAGCCACAGAGAACAAATTTTACAGAAGGCACCAAAAACGACTTTTTAATGATTTCGGGCC
>JAGVSQ010000868.1:0-33650 GCA_022683975.1 Rhyacophila evoluta
GTTAATGGATATAGTAATGGACTATTAGGGAACATAAGTTGATCATTCAATAATGCTATTGTATATGTGTGCATGACATATGGCCCTAGTGCGGCCCGCACTATTCCCCACGTACAATATTTGGTCTTCTGACAACAACAGGTTGCATATCCATGCTCTAAGCCAACCGGTTTTCGGCGTCCTAGTAGGCCACTAAATACCATCTGCAGTGTGTATTCGGCAAAACTACGGTATGCAAGCATGACCTGGGATAACACAAAAATACCGGTGGGCGACAGGATTCCATATGCTCGATTCAAGGATGGAGTAAGACAAGTAGGAAAATGAAAATATAAATCACATTGTTTGGCAGTGCAACTTTTATGGCACGGAGAGATTGAGTATATTAAAAAATATTCTGACTTATGTTTTAGCTGCCTCTTATAATGGAAACATCGTAACAGTCTCCATATAATTACTCCATGCATGAAGGTTTTCAAATTAAATAAAAATATGAACTTAAGATTTAACAGTATAAAGTATCTACTTTGTTTTAATAAAATTAATAAAATGTATCACTAGTCCAGCCGAAAAAGCTTCTGTTGAATTAATAAATAATAATAAAAAAGAGTAGGACTGCCCAATTTGGAGCTGTGAAATGATGAGCATTTGTTTGATGGATCGCGAACTCGGATCTCGTAGTTCAGCTTTCAGTGTTTCAATTTGGAGCATGAGCTTCGAAAGAACGTTTAAACATCAACCCTCGCAATGTTAAGATATATTCCCACGTGCTTCGTTTCATTACACCTTTAAGGTGACTCATATTTTTCAAAAATATTTTTTCATTCATAAATTAAATTAAAAATGTTTGAGATTTTTTTTTATGGAAAAGTTTTCTTGAGTTTCATGTTTTGAATACAGCGTTTAATTGCATAATTCACGCTTCTCCTTTCACCTTACGCCAATTTATTTTCCGCATGGCAGATTATTGTACAGCGTTTTGATTGTGGAAACTTGTCATTTTAACACGATTTGAATTAGTCATGTACTTCATGTTTGCATAATTTAATATAAGCATTGTTGAAAAATTTCCATTATTGATGCCGGAAGTTTAAAACAAATATTACCGGATTGAAAACATTTTAGGCAACTTAAATTAAAAACATTGTGCATTTTTATACAAATATTTTTTTTACACTCATTTGTAAAGTAATATAAAAATTTATTTGCTTACATAAACATATCTTTGAAAAAAGTTTTTAATGATTAATTGCTATTAGACCGTTTTTGGATTTATTATCTAGATTCAAAAGAAAAAAATACAGTGTAAATTCTATAGTACAAAACAAACGTATAATATATTTTCGTGTCTAAAAACTAGTAAAAAATGTATACAAAAAAAAAAACCAACAATTTTTCAGCTATTACACTTATTCAAGGTAAGAATTTTACGAATTTTTCAATAAACATGAAGTTGACCACATCAAACAATTATTATTATTATTCAATTCAAGAAAAGACTGAATTAAAAATATTTTTTTGACTATCAGTACTTACACTACCTCCCATAGTTCATAATATGCGGCCAGCGATAACCTTCTGTACATTGCTTATTATAATCTAATAGATGTCACTGATATTATATATAGCATAGTCAAAAGAAGGTGAGTCATAAACTGTAAAACAATTATTGGTTAAAACAGCCGCCATAATTTATTGTTCTTATGAGATGCAAAATCTATTATACAATTTACACTTTATCCATGAATCACTGATCAGTGTGTCGATCTCTTACAGACAGCATTGTATAAGTAACCGCCACATTGTATGCAATTTAAAATTATAAAGAAGCGTATGCTGATCTCTATGCCACAGAGGAGCTTTCCTTAATATTTAATTATATGTATATGTATAAATCTGAGGATAGGATTTATTTTTTTCTATGTATATTATTGAGACATATTAAAGCTTTTGAGTGGATATTAAAAATATCGAGTGTTATATTTAGAATACATATATTATTTACTATGTTGTAATATATTTACCGACAAACGTATATCATAAAATGACACCTAAATTTCATTTCGGGTAGAAAAAAGTAACATTTCAATTGTAATGGAAACATTAATGAAAAGTCACATAAACTTTAAAGATAGTTTACATATTCGTAATATCCTACCCGTGCAGAAAGCTACCAAAGAGACGCCGTGACAGCTACGTCTTAATTTAATCAATCAATTTTCTCTTTCAGAGATTGTATTTTGTGTCTCACAGTTGAACGAAATTGCAATACGTGAGACGCTGTTGATATACAGTACGCGCCGTTTATTGTGATCGCTAGTGATTAGAATCAGTTGCTTTATAAGATTAAATTTTGAAAAACCGGTTCAAAGTGGTATAATTCAGTATAATATGTCATTATAGTATACAGTTTATTAACTCTTTCTTTTAATTATAATAATAAAATCAGATATTTCTTTAAATTCAGAAAACTCAATTTTGCCGATTTTATTTTGAATTCTTTCATTTGGTAGGTAAGCTATTTGGGTCATAGTGGTTAAGTTGGTTTGCTTGTATGTTTCGCAACCTAATGCAGCAGGCTCAGATCTATTTATAGTTTTAAACGATCAAAAAAAGTCGTATCGTGTAAAACTCTATAACATGGTTTTCATATTGTGAGGATCATATCCTAATACGTGTACTTGCAAACTTGATATACCATTCATGCGGGGCTTATTTTTTGGGACATGTATCTAAATGTGACGCGACGTGAAATTATTAGATTTTCTTAGGCTGTCTTCTCAGTGCTAAAGATTGTCAGGATAAATAGAGAGGCAATCGTAGAGAGCACACGAACTATTCTGATGTAATTGCAGATACTCTGCCATATCTCGTTATACGCAGTTTCATAATAAATAAGTATTAGGCAAAGTTTTATTAAATTCTATTAAAATGGCAGAAACCATAATAGATAGTGATTACTGTAGTTGGATCATTTGGCGATAATACTACGATAGATACTTATGTGTTTAGCTACTTTGAATACTTTAATAGACTTCGTTTAACGATCACTTTTATCCTATACAATATTTACACTTCTATTAACAGTATTATAGACACATTTATCGTAAAAATTTTATGCGAAAAATATTGTGAACGGACTTTTAAAATGCATTTGGTTGAAACAGTGTTGCGGCATTTTTAATCGTTTTAATGTTGTGAGTAAAAACGGATATTTGTAAAAATTTCCAATTGAATAAGAAAAAATATTTCTTTTGATATTTCGAATTTTCAAAATTCATTTTTCGATACCGTCTTTGAAATTGAAATTCTTCAGTTATTAAAATTATTTAGAAATTCCTCTTTCTTATGTTCATTTATTTACGTGACAAGATTTAAATAATTGAATAATAAAAATGGCCGATGATTGATTGTTCATATTTGAATTACTGTTTGATTTTTTTAGAGTTTATACTTGTATTTAATAAATATTCGCGACATAATAGTCGGATGACATGTACCGTCATCTAGTGACGCTGGATTAACGACTGATTGATTGCGTATAGCCAGCCAGGAACCTGCGTTGAATAAAGAGGGTGAGAGGATTTGATTTTTTGAAGAACTCAGAAATTAAAAAAAATTCACTAGGCTGCGTATTGTTAAAAGCCATACAGCGACGTTGGAATTGACTGAGATGCGTGCTGCGGATGCATCTAGAAAGCCTGAATCCTACTCAAATTTTTCGACACAATAAAAGACTGTTAATTCAGATGTTCAAAGAATACATTCTGAGGTGGTAAGGAATGACTAAAGAGAAAAAATGTAAAGCGACTGAGGTATTACAGGAAATCCTGGTGGCGCCACATGTTGTCCATATTTGCTACACGGAGAGAAAATATACAGAAAGAAGGAACAAAGCATAAGAGAGTGAAGATATAAAAATATAGAATAAATATAGGCAGCTCGAAGAAGCATTCGTATAAGAACGATTTGACTCTAACGTCATGGTAGAAGATATGTAAATATTAACTGAGATATCACAGGAAATTAATTGAATTTCGCAAATTATAAGTGTATTAGTCGGCATTGTATTATAACTTAATTTTAACGATACATTGTAATTTTGCAAAAAAAATAGTTACGTGCAGTAATAAAACCTGCAAGTATTCTGGTATCATGGATATAGATTCATCGAGAAAGTTAATCAACTGACAGAGATGATACAATAACGGATAATGCCGAAGAGGGTTGTATGTTATGAATAGGGTATGAACTGATAACGTATGCATGATTGGAAACGTTGATGGAATTTAATATGATTATCCTATATTTCATCATATTGCAATTATAATGTCATTAAACTATATGGAATACGAATATAAGCTGATTGGCACCTGATTTTGAATTATTAACATTATGTATTAATAATAATTGTATAAATAGGATAAAGACTTAAATTTAAGAAAAAATATAAAAATCAATAAAAGAAATTAATATAACCATCATTTATTGATAATTTTATTAAAATGTCCTGCAGCACGGTAACGTTGATTATATTCTCATTATTATATTCTCATATTGCAACTTTGTTTTTGTAGTTAAGCTCGAGCTTCGTGTACACAGTATCAACTGTTAAAATGTACCACTTGTCTATAAAAATCATAAAAATGCGTGAATTAGGTGTAAGTTATTCTAAATAAATAAAGAAATTAACTACATTCCTCTTATTCTCGTTATAGGAACTCGAGACAACTAAATTCAACGTGTCAAAATTCTGTAATTTGAATAATGATTTAATTTTAAATTAAATTCATTTAATTGATATTTATTATATTTAGTCTGGTTATGTGTGTATTAGAAATGAATATAAGCGATCACGTGAACAATATTTTAATAACAAACATTACATATACAATACAAAATATATTTCAATTGTGATTTTTATAATTAGTTATTTACTATCAACAGCTGTTGCGTTATCCTCATTGAAGATTATATTGTCACATACAACTTACTTATAAGTTACTAGTGTTTGGTAAAAATAAAAGATGACACATTTTGTTTGGGCATATATCGAGTTGTAATCGGCAAAAGATCTGGCGACTGGCATTATATTATGATGCCAGGCGGGTTGAGAGGACTCAAATGTCTTCTAGTAGTTACCTAAGGGTCAAATGGTTTAATTTTCCAACCAACAATATTTGGAAAAGAAATCTTAAAGTCGTGAAAAGTTAAAATATAGTTATAAATTAAGTCCAGTAAAACGGCAGCCCTTGTATACACACAAATACGTATTCATGTGAATCTTCATGTATTCATGTATTTATGTATTGTATTGCAAATGGGTTATCCTTGTTATTCGTTCATTTATATTTATTTCGCTTTTTGCTACCGCATTTGCGGATGTATACAAAAATGCGAGAAACAGCTTTCAAAGTTTTAAAATTGTTAAGCTCTGATAACTACGTTAGGTACAGAAGCGATACGGGTGAAGCTTTTTTGCAGCGTTTATAAACCGTCTTAAACCGTTTTTCTTCGCTGCTAAACGAATATTAATCGCTCGCTGCGAATCGACACAATAAATGCGCTAGAGACGAAGTTGACTGAAGCCTTTCACAGCAGTGGTTAAAGACTTTTTCAACTATTATTAATTTCAAAAACCACTTATTTTATTACTATTTGATATTAACAATCCGCAATGTGCATACTATGGAAAATAACTAATTGTTCTAGAGAAAATTCTAAAGCATATGCTAAAATTTAGTAGAAACATAATCATTTAACACTAGTATCCAAAAAAAAAATCTTTACATGGCGAAAACTTGTTCAACAAGTGTAAAACCACTAACCGAATGCGCGAACAAGCTACCAAAGAGACATATGCTATTAGTTTGTTGTTTATAACTAAAAGCTTCAATGACTATATTTTCTCAGTAAAAATAATATATTGTTCGGTTCCCGAGCGATAGTAATATGTTATAATCAGCAATGAATGTGTTAATAAATAATGCATTGCAATTAATTTAAAAAAAAATGTGGTATTTGAAAGAGCGCACATCAAACCACTCGTACTACCAGCCGCCGGAATGATTACAAAACGCTGGCGGAAAACTTAAGGGTACTACGCATATTCCACCTGATGGAAACAATCCAGAGAGTGTTTATTTTAGATACAAACCGTATAAGCCAGATGTGTATTTGGCTACCCATGTCTACTGTGAGAAAGCCGGAAAAGAATAAGAAAGAGAGGCTAATTATAATAAATACCTTTATTTTAAGTACTATATATAAAGTGCAGCACTGGATGTTCATTGGATTGAGCAATTATTGTCTGAAACAGTTCTCGTGAAAAATAACCTGTCTTCACATTACGAAGATTTATATACTTCACTTTCGGAGCAAGATGTTAAAAAAAACTTTCTCACATAAGTGTGCTTAGATCGATTTGTTTTACGATTTTTAAGAATAGTATTATTTTCTACATAATAATATGAGTTTTTAAAGGAAAGTGTTTGTATGCCATGCTATGAAAGACTTGAATGTGTGATTTGTTGTGTACTCCGAATATTAGATATAGACTGTGGAAAGGAAAAAGGACGCAACCCACTCAGAAAAAAATTCACAGCAGGCATAAAAACGTATATTTAACGAATGTCTAAATATTAAGTAAATACAACCTTAAAGTGCAACTAGACTAAAACTGGTATTGTATTTACCCAATCTGATTTAAATTTAATGATTTATTTAAGAGAAACCAATAAAATTGATGTTGCAGAAGTCCATTTTCCTGGTCGCAAATTTGACAGGCTATCCTTTTATCAAACTTAAAAGCTAAATTTATATACTAATACGGCATTTGAAGTTCACATCGTTTTGATAGAACTGGTTTTAACTTGTTTACATTCTGAATATTGTAAAAAAGGTATTTTGAACAAACTGAGGGTTACGTCATTTTTATTTCCACAGTTGTGATATAAATGAGTTAAACTATCGTATACTAATTTTTGATTTAATTAGTCTTAGATACCTGAATAATATTTTAACTTTAATTTTTATGGTTCTTTCTGTTACAACAAAGTTATATCTAGGCTGTGAGGACATACATTTTAAGAAACAGGCAAAGTTAAAATATTTTCATTGATTTTGGTTATCCAGAGCTGATCTATTTACAAGGGTTCGTAGGTAATGCGAACGGGGAAAAAACCATTCCACCGAGAGTCTGCGGGGTAAACCATTGAGTTATGCAAATTTTACTCTCACACAAAAGTCAAAACCGGATTGGCATTCGCTTATTATTCACATACGCCGAAGAAATGTATTATAGTTTCTGTATCTGCAGAACGTGTTGGTATTCTATTCAAAAATAATATCGTAGGATGGACGTTGATTTTTTGAATAAAAGAAAGGGTCGACTCGACGAAACGCGAGCTAAAAAAATGAGAAATCATAATTCTGTGAAGTAATTTGACTTGGGAGGCAAATTTCTCGATCTAAGTAAAAAAATAAAATGTGCGAGATTTAAAATATATGTATTTAATATATATTCGTCCAAATTCTGCGGTTCATTTACCAAATTATTTGTGGACTAATTTGAGTTAAAATTGAAAAAAAGATAAATTTTATTTGTGAAAAAAGACTAAAAATAGTCACAAAAGTTTATCTAACATATCGAGCCGTATTCGGCAAAAGATCGTAGCCGTAAAAATTGAATTCCAATGGAGGAGAGTATTTTTAATATCTCAGGTTATGTTTGATAAATTTAATTAAAATTAAAAATGTATGTATAGTATAATATTTTATCTATACGTTTCGATATTTATATTTCCGATACTGAAAATTTAACGATTAGAAAATATACGTTAGATGGCCGATCCGAATTTAGGACGAGTTTATAAATGTTATCTTTCAATTTTCTGCTCTTCATATAAATCTAACTTTTCTACACATACTACTATTCATTCGGTTCGATATTAGTAACATTTGTTTTACTCTGATATTAATTAAAACAATAAAGGTAAATAGTTTTGAAAAGTTTTTTTCTGCTTAAAGAATTGTAGTTTATAAGAAATCTGCAAACTCTTAACTTACCATACAAATTTTTATTGTTCTGCAAACAATATGTACTTAATTCAGCTATTGTTCTCATACTTGCCTTCACATTACTAAAGTATAATAAACTTCACTCACTTCTTTGAAAATGCTTAGAAACTTCAGCAGTTGAAATCAACTTGTAAGTATTACATAATATATAAATTGTAGTTTTTATTCTTATAGTTCCGTGATATTATTTAAGTGTTATTCATTGAAGATAAGTTTTTCATTTAATCTTGTCGTCTTAATTTAAATGTGACATAATAAAAATGTGCGCAGCCTTTTATATGATCCAGGAAGAAGACTGACAAGGAAGTCATACATATATATAAGTATCAGTTTAAATGAAGGCATTTATTGTTCTACCACGGATAAAGAAATCTAGTTCACGCGTGACTGCGATCGACTGATCGATTGATTATAGAACTAACGGCGATACGAACCTTAAGTTGTCATTGCTTATTTGTCTGTTCAAATAATCTTGACTATTTAGTAACAATATATGTAATTTATCAAAGTGTCAGATTTATTGTTAATTTCAAAGGGATTCACGTACTCGGTTATAAATAATAAGTATTGGTAGAATGTTCTATTATGATGGGGTAGTATATATGATGATGATATGAATTGGACAGAGACCAAAACTATTCGGGTGCATCTGATCAGCCTTAAGACGCTGGGTAACGACAGTATTTTAACAAGATTTACAAATTTATACGATACTGACGTTATGTTAATAAAGTTGGAGCTTGACGAATGGGTCCTATCAACTGGAACCACGAACCACCTGCATTAATTGTTGCTCTACCCAAACCTTATGTAAATAATTTAGTTACAATCGCGACGTATACTATTAATCTCAAATATCTTGTGTTAAATTGATTTATTTATAGCGTTAAGTAGAAGTTATCTAAATAATAACAATATTATTATAGATTTGAAAATTGATTTTAAAACGGATACCTACTTAAAATTTCATATATTTTAACGGTGATTATAGACTTCATAAAAAAGATAAGATACATATGCAGCTATTCTCTTATGCATATAATATGTACATTGATACATTCCTAATTGTATTTAATTCCATTCTTCTTCATTTGAGCGATATGGCCACTAGCTTCCGGGATTCTTTACACCCGCCTTATCACTGAATAAATTTGAAGTACAGCACTAATAGGTACTTTAGGATAACCGAATCTTACTTGTCGGAAAAACGACAATAATTTTTTAATAAAGCTCTCTATAGGCATCCGTAGTATGTGTTGTAAGTTCCAGCGTCACTGCATGACGTTTGATGTAATATGTACATTTATTCACGAAATTGATGTCTTCTGATGCAAATATTTGTAATTCAAAATTAAGTGCAAATTCTGATAGCTAGATTTAGAATATTGTAGCGGCGTTGGGAGAATTCGTGCGTCAAGCAAGCGATGTTCATATTTTATTTTTTGTTACAAATATAATGAAAACATTTTCCACAATGTGATAAAAATACACTCGTTCGAGGCTATTTTTTTATGTTTCTTAATTATATTTAAGTGCATGATGGCGTATTCTTCATGATACATATTTGTAAGTAAATAAAAATAAATGTAATAGACCTTTGGGGGTATTGCCTCATATATTATTTTAGTAATATTCATAATACAATAAACATTATGTTACATTTTAACAAAGGTATAATAAACTATATTAGTTATATTACACAAAAATAAAAATAGATGCTCAAACATTTCGTTAATGTCAATCATTAAGAAATGTTTGAATTGACATTCTGCCAGCCATACCAAAATGTTTTTAGCAACTATTTTTACAGTATTTGTGATTTTCATGACATTATCTAATAAATATATATAGTATGTTAACATGACAGTTGTATTACGTGTTACAGTTTTTCTAAATTGTGAATTAAAGAAAAAAATATAGTATTCCACAGTAAAATATTAAAGATATATGATTTTGATTAATATATTATATTTTTCCAGATGCGATGTCCAATGGTTAAGTATTCATAAATATGGAATAATGTCTTCTTAAAAAATTAATCTTTAATTTATAAAATAATATAGGAACAATAAAAATATTTTTGTGGTTAACTACAATAAATAATATTTTTTAATTAATTTAAAAAAAATCATCAGATTTAAATACAGTTTCTTTAATGGTGAGCATATTAATATGTACGTAATATTCAAAGTTATAACATTATTAAATATTATATTTTTTTATAATTTACAAGTCTCCAAAAGAAATACTGAGAAATACTAAGATTTCACAAAAGATTTAAATATGTTGTAATATATAATAGATATGTGAAGCTGATAAAATAATTTTAATAAGTTTATTCAACAAAAATACTATGTTGTAATCTTCGAATTAGCATTGAGTTACGTCATTTATGGTTGCAAATATTATATAACGCAAATGAAAAAGAAAACAGAATTAGAATAACCAAGGCAATTAATTGATATATTACTTGTTACGGAAATAGATCATGATATTTTTAATTATGTAAAATGAATAGAGGGTCACAAGTTTTGTAGGTTCTTTGAAGCTTTTTTTACATTTAGAAATATTCAATAAAATAATGTAGAAATGCTTAAAGTACCTATCAATAAAAATAGCTAGACGTAAACAGTTAGTTTATAACTGAAAAAATACTATCTATCTATTCTATCAAGTCCATCTATTAAGTATATCAAAATTGTTTTGATATGTAAAATACTTCAACCGTCCTCTTATCGTTATACTTTCCAACAGATTCACGCATAACTCATTTTTGAGTTTAATAATAAACAATTTTGTTTAAAACATCTCAAAATTTCCATCATTTATAATAAAAATCTTCTTAAAAATATAATCTATTTTAATTCATAATAATAATAAGTACTGGCATATTTGGCATCAATTAATTTTATTATTTCAATAAATGGTTATTTTAAAAATATTGACTAAATATAAATCCAAATACAACCAATAACAGAATTGATATTATCATGATTGATAATAATATGCAAATATGTTTGAGAAATCTAAAGCAAAGCGGAGACTATGCTTAAAAATTAAATAAATAAATATATTCAGGTTTTGTCGTTAACAAACAATCGATTTTTTTGGTAAGAATAATATGTTGCCTTTTCAATTTTCCACTGCCGCATGACTTGCCCCATCAAGGGTTGTTAGGTCTGCATCTGAAACAAAAAATAAATTAATGAAATAACGTATAATACAATAAAATTTACTGACCACTAAACTGGCGCTTTTACTCGTCGTGCTTATGTAATAGAATAGCGAACGTGAAGCAACCAACTAGAAAGAGTTGATTGTTTCTGGAATATCTCTTTACACGTTCACTTCGAGTGTACTAGATTATTCATGTGAATAAGATTTTTTCTAATATGGCTATGTTATTGATTAATTTATGAAATATTGCACGAGAAACACGGTCAATTAGCATTGTTGCATATGAAGCTTTATCAAATAAATGTTCAGCAAACTTTACAAGACTCATAAGTTCAGCATCGTAAAACTATAAGAGAGTTTTAAAAAAAGGCATGCTATTGAAATTAATAATGTTAATTTACAAAATTGGTTAATATAATTAAAATAATTAGCTATGTGTTTATGTTTATGATATCACATATGGAAGTTTACCAGTTTTAAATAATTCGGAACCTATCTATAAATTTACGTATATTTCTCCAATATAATTTTTGCCTGCTCAAATTTGCTGACAACTAAGAACAACTTAAATGATTTTTCATCGCAAAGTATTTATGCATTCTGGAATTAAATATATTGAAAAACCTATATAATAAATAGATTTATATAAAAACCAATGATTTTTTTCTACTTTAGTTATAGATTGCTCGGTTTCCATTTAATTTATTCTCGGGTTCGATTCCTAGCAATGATATGTTAGCTACTTGCTATAACGCTTGTTTATGTTTATATTAATGAATTACGCCAACATTAACTAATGGCTTTATAAAAATATTAATACTGCATGGTTCATCCTCTTAATCAGAAATAAACAAACAGCGTACTGTGAAAACCATTTTCAATTCACTTAAATCATTAAAATGAATAGATTGACTGAAACAAGCACGTAAACCACGTTTTAACTATAATTTTGCACATAATCAACTCAAAAGTCAGTTTTCTAAAAATATACTTGAAAGGGTAAACGAAATAGTTGATGTACTCGTATATTAATTGAACAACTAAAATTGAATCGTTTGAACGTGTCTTTATACATTCAAATGCTTGATCATTGGACGCCACTATAAATTATTCATGGTCTATATTCAAATGCATTTGTAATTGCTTTGTTTTTTGCATGTGAATAAAGTCGGCTCGAAGCTTCAATTGGTATGTGCATATTTATCGTAGGAAGTTTTTGATGAATACATATAAAACGATTTTAGTTAAAAAAAATAGTATCCGAAATTAGCATACGTGTATTGATTTATGCTGTAATTACGTGTTTATATTCCTTATATAGAAGTGTAAAAAAAGCCTATTTTTTTGGTATTGTAGAGAATCATGAATATGCTCTATGGTTTGCTATATGTTCCAAGTAGGAAAAGGATATGGAGGCATACTAAGTTATAGGTAAATTATTTAATGAAAACATTGATATAACGATACAATGAGAAGGAAATGCAAATAGTATTTTATTTATAATTCTGATATTATTTGTTTTTATCTGACGTAAACTACATTGGATTAGAATTTTAATTAACTTAGCGTCCTACGAGTGAAATTGAAATAAAAAATGTAGTAAGGATGAAATAAGCCGCGGGATTAAATATCAAAGCTAGTCAGTGAATATTTCTAAATAAAAGATCGCTATTCATCTTCTAGGAGCTGGCTAAATTAAAAATAACTGAGAATGTTGTGAATTAAACATTAAAAAATCTCTCTAATTGTCTAATATGAAACCAAAAATTAATGAAATTTAGTTCAGTGAAATTCATATTATTTACCACAAATAATTATTATAATCTCCACTCTAGAATCGTATTAGAATGGTTGTATTAATAGACCTTCTTAAAAGGAAGAATTTCTCAAAATTATTGGTTGACAGTCGTTCACACAATTGGTTTTGATATTAAATATAATAACTGGATTCAAAACATGACCTGTAAGAAAACTGAAGATGAATTAAATAGCTCAATATGATACTGTTATTAGCAATGTGTTTATAATGTTGAGGATCGACCGTTAGGAAGAAATACAAGTTGAAGAATGGAGACATAAGTATTATAATGTTGAGATTGGTGAATACTGTGAACGGGACACAATTTTATGTTGTATTTGCTTAATAAACTTTTCTTATTATTCATACCTGCTGTGGACCATTTCTTTCCTCGCATCCCGACAAAACCACTGGGACCTTTTCGTTTTTCGTAGTTATCTTCTCCCCACGATAGCCTCTCAGCCAATTGCTGCAAATCCTCTGGTGTTTCTTGCGACATTTTTTTTCCTCTCACACCGACAAACTTTCCTCGGAAAGGAAAATCAAAGGGTCCTTTCTTACCTCTCATTCCAAAAAAGGTAGATGTCGATGGCAGTTTCTTTCCACGCGTGCCATAGAAGCCAAGTCCGGGAGATCTTCGTTGCTTTTGATCGATATCGATACTATTATCAACAGAGTTATAGAGACTTCCGTGATTTTCAGAATCAAGATCATTAAAAAACCCCAAAGGCTGAACAATCTGGTGTTGTTCAACGTTTTTCTCGTCGTCATTATCTTTGTGTGTTGAATCATCAAAAGCTTGTAAATATTCGTCACTCATATGAACATCTTTTTTACCCCTCATGCCTTGAAATCCCTTAGGAGCTCGCTTCTCTTGGTAACCGTATGCTGGAAATTCAAACTGTCGCTTTCCTCTCATTCCCTGAAATCCCATAGCAGCTCTTTTATCCATGTATTCACCGGCATCGAAAAGAAGATCGTCATTCTGTAATCCGTAATGGTAGATAGGTCCTGTATCCATCAGGCTATTCTTCTTACCACGCATACCCTGGAAGCCCATGGAACCTCTTTTAGATGCGGCGATCGCTGCTTGAGCTCTGGAGAAAAATGTTGGATCGATATTCTGCGGATTTAAGTATCTTGAAGAATCGTGGATGCTTGAGAGGTAAGCTAATTTGTCCGCGTCGTTGTCCATCATAAAATTATCATCAAGGCTAGGGTAGTCAATGCTCTTTTTCCCTCTCATTCCTTGGAATCCAGACGGTAATCTTTTATTTGCTGCATCTACGTTAAGAGTAGCAACGGCAACGACAAGTAAGGTGACCCACATTTTTAGAATTGGCATCCTGAAACAAAGAACGAAAACAAATTAGTATACCATAAACGAGGATAACAAGAGAAGAAAAGCAATTTACGCTATCTGAAAATCATTACGAGATTGTTGTTTCACAGTAAAATAATTGTTGAAGGAAATTAGCTCAAGTTTCTTGAAAGCGTAGACGATACTTGTAAAGTTTTCATAATAAATAATAATTTTCATCATATTCAAGCAGGTAATAATAATTATTTAGTAACACCATATTTTTAGTCAGTGCGCCAACTATAACTCGATTTAAAACAAATAATAACATTTGAACTGGACTTGAATGTATATATCTTTTTAAAAATACAATATATAACATACGTCATGTTAATTGTGAATTATATAGCGAAAAAATGGGCACACAGGTATTTTTAAGTTATATATTATTTCGGTTTATTAAAATGTCCCTTTTCCATAGAAATGTATACTCCCTCGCAACATGGCATATTGATTTACCCTTTTACAACTAATTAGCCGTACGCAGTTTGCTCAAATCCATTAAAGAGAATGAGAATAAGCAAAAACTAACGGTTGATAGTGCATTAAATAAATTATTAATATAAAATAGAATCATTTTGAATAAAGTTTATTTTCATTTAAATAAGAAATCATTGCGGTAGTGCTCGAAATAAAGATCGATTGCTTTTTAACCAATAGGCTGGCACTACGATAGAAGAGGGACAGCAGCAAAGCGTCGTCAACAGAGATAAAAAGTAGCTATAAATAGGCGAGTGAGCAAGTCAGCAAGTTGTTGAGACGACAGCGTGTTGTTGCGCTGCCGAATATAAGTGAGCATATTCCCACTCATATATTTATAGCTATTTTGTAGCTCTGTTATCGAGACTTTGCGGCATCTATCGTAGCCTCGGTCTTACATTGTTATCAGTATATTGTCAATTATAGAGTAACTTACACTGTAGTTGATTTTCCAATCACTCAACAATTTAAACCTGCATTTGCCGTTGCCGAAGAATGGACATTTAATAACAAGGTCACTGAGGCAACAAATATAGATGAATGATTATATATTATTGTATAGTTTTGGTAATACACAAACTTTCGTTGTCATGACGACTTACGAGACATAGCCATTTAAGAATTATTAATGAGAACGCCTTATTTAGCTACGATAAGGGAATACAGTTACTACCAGTTAATATACTCGTTAATTATATTTTTTCAAATTATAAATTTTTAATAGGAATTTTGTTGTATTACTTTTACCCATTAACTTATTATGCATTACTATAAAAAGTTCAACATTAGCATGCGATAGTAAAATTCAAAAGTAACAGACTTTCATATTATTAAATAGTTTCGTGTAATTATTAGTATTGGGTCACGTTATTTTAAATCCGTTCTTCCCAAACTTATTGGGTAAAATTTCAAAGGAATAATTTTTCAACTTCTCCTCCTTCCTTTTATCTTTTAATCTATTGTACATAACCCCGATCTGCGAATTTATTATGTATTCATAATATTATATAAATATCACTGTGTGTGCATTGTTTTTGTATGTACTAATACCTGTCCCTGTGGTCTGGATGCCACATAATTCGAAAATGCGATATTAAAACCAACCGCCCTGAAGCTCATAAATGCATTTGATTTTTTTTTAAGTACCTATATTAAAACATTTATTAGTAGTTAGAAAATGATTGAGGCGTTGTCTTCTAAAGATCGGTTAGAATGAGTAGAAAATGGAGCTCCTTAGCAGAAGCGAAAAATGCTTATTATAAAATAATTTTATTAATGAATTAATAAACCCATAAAACATGCTGAGAATATTAAACTACACGTTCGATGCATTAGAAACAGAATACATTAATTATTAAAACTTTATATGACATGTAACAATAGAGTAAAAACTAGATATCATAGAAACAATGTAGAATAGTAAGAAGAGAGTTTCAAAAGAAAAGATGTAGAGTCTACTAAAAAAGTTAGACAGATGGAGTTCCAGATATTTATGCAATAATATCCGTCTAAATTGACACTCTCTCAGTTGGATTATAATAAACTAATAATCACTACTAATGGGGAGGTGCTGAAATATTTGTAAAAATAGTTGGAGACGGCAAGTAACGAGTAGGTTTTTAACTTAAAGATTGTTGTAAAACGAATGATGAATAAATGGGAAAATAAAGTTAGTTTTTTTCGGTCACATTTGCTTGCGGAATATGTCTAGATTATATTGCATAGTATGGCGTAATAATTTATAGCTAGCAGGCTTAGACTAGCATTTGTTCGGAAGCGCCTGGCACTTGAAAACGATCTCGCAAGAGGGCACAGCGCACGGTGTCTCGTTAGCGATTCTATACAAGAGGACGTGCATCCCTTATGAAGCTTTTAAAAAGTCCAATGTATTTTTAAATGCTTCTACACGCAGTGCAATGATTAAAGCTCTTTGAGCAGAGATACTCAAAATATAAATAATATTTCTGATTTATTATTTACAGCAACAGCCTGGGAGCGATTTATTAATGGAAAGGTGAAGGTTCATATTGTGGTGCATATTGAAGTGAAGAGATTATTTGTTTCCTTTCTTCATTGTACATGTATATGCATTAATCAATTTATAACCATACATTATTTTACTCAGTAATTTTAAGTATACGACATATTTTTTCTATTTTTGATTATACAACGTTTTTTATGTGGTTATGTCAGAACATACATTGCTTTTAAGTCCATATAAGTTAATAATAATGTAGAACATGACGTATGTTTATAATTACATGTTAATAGTATACTTTAAAATGTTAGTTAGCATGCGATATTTACGTTTTATCAATAAATGAACGTCAACATTTTCTGTTTAAAATTGAAAAGGTGTGTCGCTAACATTATTTTTATATTTTTTCTCATAAATATTAAATCGAGAGTTATTTCCCCATTACTCAAGTACACTTTAAAGACAGTTTAATAGCTTTCAATGTTCACTACGTAAAGTAAACAAATTAACTATATGCCAACAACTGGTGAGGTAAAGTATTATGTTGTAAAATGAATTTAAGTGATATTCTATAGGTTTTGGGGTCGAGAAATCGTTGTTGATTTTTACGCATATTTAAATTTAGATCATACATGTAAACTTGTGCCAACAACAATCAGTTACCTATTCGATGTAAACTAACTGTTACGATTTATAGACAATGTTTTCTAATCAGAAATGAAAAAATATTATTGTTTCAAATATTGAAAAGCATGTTAAGTTTTATGCAATTTTTTTTAATAAAGTATTGGTTTCAAAAATTATTTTGTTACATATTGTGTTTGTTTCAATTATTTTATAAACTATTTGAGATTTGAAAACGGTATGAATGAGAATGATGTTTGATTATACAAATATCAATGAGGACTTCGGGATTTTACAGATTGAAAATGTTAAAAAATGACAGATAACGATCCGTACATACTATTTAATGGGCCCACCATCCACCCGCCCCGTCCTTACACTTGGTCTTAATCAGGCGTATCCTGGAGCTCTGATATCGAGAAGCAATCTACTTTATTCGACGGGAATGTCCCGGTAGTAAATATAAATTACCCAAGACGTAGGTTGCCACGCACTTGAGTATGCTGAAGTTAAAAGAGTCCGATCCGTATATACTTTGACGAATTTCAGTGTAAGTGAATTCTTACAATGTTAGTTGAAGTATATAAAGTCTAAGGATGTCGAAGTTTATTTGAAAGTTTAAAGGGAATTACCACCAATCACTATGAGTTAGTAGTGGCAATTTTTTAATTATTTTGTCATGTACTCGAAAAAATATTATCGAGAATAGATTCAGGATTATCATAAATTCGTTTTGCCTTTAAAGATCGGAATCAGAAGAGAGTTGGAGTTCCACAGTAGCTGTGATGTTAAAAAAATTATCAAGGTATTCCCGTGAAAAAAATTCAAAATTACTATTACATTGCAGTAATACATATATTTCATTAATGGAGTGTTCATCTGCACATTATTGAAATCTGTATGGTCCGGTTTCGAAGCAGGCATGATAAAACAAATATTAAAAAAAATAATGTTATCTAAAATTCATCGCTCAACTTTTGTGAATCGATAAATCATGAATATATTAATGCGAAATTAATGAATATTTTAAAGACAATTTTACATAACTATACTACACTTAAACTATATTTTGCATAAAACAAGTAAGTTGAAGCAAATTATTATTCATATATTGTATACATAAATCAATAAAGCTTTTAGCATGATTGTTGCGCTGTTGTGAAGTTTTCATACAGGCGTACGATACCTTAAACATCGGAATAGACATGCACACGGCAATATCGAAACAAAAGATGGAAACAGAGCAATCTTTTGTTGTGAAAAAGTTACAGCTTATGGTGCATTATTGTAAGCAAGACATTGTTAGACGTGAAATTCAACTAGATACGATCCTGAACAGAGTATTATTTAGAAACTATGCATTGAATTGGTTGCTTCAATTCTTTTATTATGAACGCGGAAAAATTAGAATTATAGAGAATATCTGAAATTTGTTTTTTGAAAATCATTTTTGCAGCATTACAATGGAATAAAAGTCAAGAAAATCATATAAAACTTCTTCACCATGTCATCTTCGAAAGTAAAAGATAAGGATCTGCACGGTGAGAAGATGGCCACTCCAGATATTATATAGATCTTTGCAATGTGAAAAAGTATTGATAGTTTATTTTCACTAGAATTGTTTGTCAGAAATCCTATGGCGATCTCTTCTTTTAGTGACTTACTATTATTTGAGCAAAATCTTTTTTGGGCAGTTTTCGATACGGAACAGTAAGAGTTGCCCGAGTTAATACAACCAGCTGTTGGACCTATCAAACCTTCCGACTTGGCACAGAGGTGAATTGAGCTGGTTTTAGAAATTTGGCGACGTCATACGGCGAGCGTAGTAATCTCGTTACGTAATTGCTATCAAAACAAGTCTCTATTTTTAATTTAATTTATTTTTGACTACAGAAAATTTTAATGCGTATCAATCTGTCTTGGGTAATTTATATTTACTCCCTGGACACTCTCCTTGAATAAATTGGATCGCTTCTCGATATCAGAGCTTAGAGATGCGCCTGATTAAGACCAGGTGTAAGAACCGGGCGGGTGTGTGGAGGGCACATTTAGTATTCTACGATGCCGATGTAAGTTTGTGTCTTCGTGTTGTAAATGAAATAGTAATTTATGTTATTCTTTTACCAATTCACGTAGATTTATAACGATTTTCCGTAATAAAACCACGTACTTTGACAGAATTTTCCAGAACGATATTTTTTCATTCAATTAATCTATCGGGCATCAATATTTTGATTCTAAATACAATTATTAAAATTAAAATAAATCAACTATTGGGCATGGGGAACAAACACGTGCTTATTGATCATTTGCTACCGATGGTCATAAATTTGCAATCCGCAGTTGTAAAATAATAAACGTGTGTCTAATGTGTATTTAGATTCAGTATATTGATGGTTGGTTGGTTAAATAATCGACTGAAAATCGATTATCGTAAAAAACAATCCGTCAAAATTCACATCAATGTATGTAATAAGTATTTATAATAAATAATTCGGGGTATAAACAGTTAAGAAAACATTACAATATTTTTTAGTATTATATGTAGGAATTAGTATATATATATACAATATATATATATTTTGTTTTATTTTCATGATTTATTTAAATAGCTAACGATAATCACACTGCAGCATACGAAACTAAGCATTTCTTTATCGACATCTTTTACGAGTTCATTTAAAAGTATAAACTGTAAATTTAAATGAAACAGAGATGCCATTTTACGATAGTTCACGAGTGAAACGTCTATCTTTTATTTAGGATAGAACTAGTTATTCATACTGAGCTCTATTGTCTTAGACTCGAAGGCGAGAAGTTATTACAATCACAATAATACAACATCGTATAAGAGTCTGACGGTGAAAGTCACCAAGTACTTGGACGAAGAATGAAATCTTTGCTGTTTATAATTAAGGCGCAATCTTTAAGTGTTTCGTAGTTTTTCTTATTAATGATTAATAACACCTAGTATGAAAACTAATCACTATTTTATAAACTAGACGACATCGTTGACCCTCGGGAACTCCACCGATGTTTTTTTTATACCTTCTTCGTGTAACACTGAACATTCAAATAATGAAAGGTGTATCTACAGTATAATTATTAAAACTTTTTAATGACAGAATATTTTAATATGTACTGATTATTAATGTTTAATTGAATTTGTGGAAGTAAATTAGTACTTGTTAGTAGTGAAAGTAGAAACTTTGAAAGTAATTATATTCTATGCGAATCTATTATTTACTATTTACTCTCCAAGTAATTTAACCTATAGATTGTTTTTGTACGGACTTGTGATTGTCAAAACAATTAGTATTAAAGTCTACTGATGTCCTGAACAGTTTACATGGGCGTGCCTTATTAATTCATCGACGGTATGACAATCAAAATGATTACCTGGTTAATGTAATGTTTTGGATGTTTCCACAATTTATTTTTAATTTATACATATTTGTTTGCGTGATTTTATTATTTACTCATAATTGAATATTATTCGTATATTTTTTCAATTTAACATTAAAAAATAAAACAAAATCCAATAATGTACGGTTTGTCAAATATTTTTCTTAAACACGTATATTTAGATTTATTTAGACAAAATTTCTCGATTCTGAGAATATTTCACAGTCGTGTTTTAATCATTTTTGACGAGTTTTTAATAGTTATGTTTTATGAGTGACAGTAAAAAGCCATATAATCAATGTCAAGAGCCATGAGCTTATAAAATTTCCATGTTATTTATGAAAATCTGTGGCTAATTTAATTATGAATAGGATGAGTCTTGAAACTAATGTATTTATTACGATTCCACCAGTAATAATAACGCAATATTTAATTTAAGAATTTACCATTTTAAAGTTTCAAATGAAAGCCTAAAATAGTAACACATATTTTCATAAACCACTTTAAGCTGAAATCTCTAATAAATCTGTGACGATATGTAGAAGAATTTAAATTCGATGAGAAAACCCCATTAGCATCGTCGCATGACTTTAGAGAATCTGAAGAATCTTCTAACAAAGCTCACCTATGTCTCCATACTTCATATGCCATGTGCGAAATCCAGGATCGAATTAAGCTACGCTTAAAATCATCGTTGTCACAAAACTAGAGTTCCATACATAACACTGTTAGTATAAAGTTATGGTAATCAGATACTGTAAGTTAATTTTTAAAGTACTATGTTATGAAATAAATCTTATAGAAGAGTAAAATCCAGACATAATTATGGCAAATATTCATTACATATATGGATCTCTAAAATTAGTTATATTGGCAGACTGAGTTAACAAGGATTGCTTATTAGCCAATCACTAAACTTATTTGTGATAATGTTCTGCATATTTGATTAAAAAAAGGACGGTAACAGATCGCTTTAAATGAATTAGCAAAACATTTTCATATTACGATAAAATTTTTGATTTTTATCGCCAAAAATAATGAGTTTTAAAAATTATGAATCTTTATTGTATATTTTATATATTTAGTGTGGCTATTTTTTTCAAATAGAGCTTTATAATTTTGAATACTGCTGTGTTTTTACAGTTCTCAGATCGCAACAGCCAGTATCAACTTTAGAAAGAAGTCGGAGTTTTCATATTTTAAAGGCTTCTTTGTTGCACTAAGCTTTTTGAATAGAACATTTTTCAAGAACGGTGTGTACGTATTCGTCTGTTCAAACTACAAATGATGTGGGTCTTGGTTGACGTATGAACTTTCGATTTTCAAATATTCATTGTGACAAATTCAAAAGGAAAACTTTTAATGTTGACGACACTTGGAAAAGATTTTTGTATACTGTTACATAACTGGAAAACAATCATTATACTACTTTAACAAAAATATCTGTGAGACATGTCTTCACATTGCAGAGATAGTCCATTTCTAGAGTGAGTATTTTCACTGCATAAAATCCATATGCTCCACTTTCAGGACGATCTTCAAGACTTCTTAGCAAGAATTGTGCAGTCGTCATTATGTATAATTTGGTGACAGAGAATCTTGAAGATTACATCTGGTGGCAATATGATTTACATAAAGGGCGGATATGTAAAAAAGAAATGAATGTATACATAATACTATGTATTATAAACATTAATTATTCTCGAAAACATTTTATATAAGTTAATATTTGGTAATTTTAAATTGTAAATGCATAGTATTAATCAATGTGGCTTAAATACAACTACGAAAAATATTAAAATACGAGAAAAATAGCTTATGGAAGACACAGGGTGCTTAATGTATTGTAGAATATATTTATCGACATAATTATAAATACATTTTAAAGAAATGGGTTTAATTAGATCTTATTTCGAAGCTGTCGGTGAGATTGTAAATTCTTTTTTTTATCCATCGGGATTATTTTTCGAAGGAACACAGGGCAAATGGTAAGAAATTGTTAAATGGCACCATTGTATTTGTAATATTGAATAGTCTTATACTCGTATACTATTATAGTAAATATTTAGTGACATTCAAACGAGCCTAAGGAATAATCCTGTGGATATGATTCTTTTAAATATACAAAAAAAAACTAGCCTATGAATATAATTGATATTTTTACGTAACTGAAATCCTAATCGTTGACTTAATGAAACCGTTAATTTATATTATAGTACGACTTTTATTAAAAAGTAGGTTTTTAGAAGTCAATATTACGAAAATTTTTGCAAAACGAAATTGTTGCCTGTCTGCAAGGGCTAGCCGGGTTTTTTAAAGCAATATCGTATCGTCTTTTTTGACAATAATACGATAAACTAAAATAGTAAAAACGATGACATAATAAAAAAACGTGTCGATGATAAAAAAAACAATTTGACACGGAGCCATAACTTTCATTGTTTTTATTTGAATGCTTACAATAAAAGTGAAATAATAAAAGAATCAAAGACTGTTGGTAAGATATTGCGATAGGTTAGGTTAGGATAGTATGAGTTGATATCATATTTAATAGCTTTGGCATAGTAATATTGAATAAATCTTTGATTAATATTTGGTTGATGCATTTTGTCTTAAGTATGTAAATTAATATTAATATTAAATTAGTAAATATCATTAGTGAAAATAATAAAAAAAATAATAAATCCTATTATTATTTTCACTAATGATATTTACTAATTTAATACTATAAATAGTAAGTTACAATAAGATTTATTGTTAGTATGTTATGTTTGTTCACTGCCCACATACAATATAGCCTAAAGATGCCGAAAGGCGAAACCCGAGTCGCTAACAGTGATCTCACATATGCAAGTTTACCAGTTTTAAATAATGTCGAATTTACAATCAATTTCTATCAAGCACCATCAGTCAAAAATATTAATTAAGAAGTATTTGCTTAAAACCATTGGTATTAATTTACATTTTACAGGTGCTTACGATATAGAATTATATATTTTTAAACTTTTAATTACTAATACAAAATCTTTTCACAAATAAGTTAATGACTAAAATTGCGTACAAAAGCTTTTAACGTCAAAATGGTCAAAATACAACACAATTTTTCTCAACAAGCACAATTATACGAAAATAAATTGGGCACTTTTGTTTTCATTCTTATGAATTCTCAACACTTTTTTTCATACAACTTCTTCACAAACGTGCATGGTAAAACTAATTATGTATTTTATAACATAGAGATATTATTACATTTATAATTAGTTTGCTTTTTCGAAGATTAAGTAAATTCAAAATTCAAACAAAATTATTGTTGAATAAAATAAATTTAAATTATATTTTTTTTGCGTGCAGGCAAGCGTCCGGCAGTTTTCGTAAACGATTCTTACAATTTTCATCGTTTCTTTTATTTGTTCTTAGTACTCCCATAGGAAATCGCTCTCGTCAGCTCGCTAATGAAACTGAACACATCAAAAATACGAACGGTTTTGCAGAAAAAGAGAAATTGAAATAAGCGAGTGATTAATTTGGCAAAAGAGCACATCGGTTCACCTGGCGTAATAAAATAAAAATGTTGATACGTACATTTGAATGATTGGCGAAAAAAAGCCGAATATTTTGTTGAATCTATCGATGCAGATTCAATGCTAAATTATTTAAAAATTTATTCACGCTCTACATTTTTAAAGTTCTACCAGTCTAACCATGTATATTAATTAATAATACATCATTCAATCATTACAAAATAGATTTAATGTGATATAAAATTAATGGTAAATATATTACTATTAAAAATAATGGCGAAAGTATAATACATATAAATAATATCAGTTGTGATTTAGAAGTAGGAATAAAGATTTTTACAATTAAAAACAATTGAAATATTTAATTAGATTAACGTCACCAACAATCGCGAAAAGATATATTCATATTAAAATTTAAAAAATTAAAAGGTTTTGAGCAAATAATTTTATAACGTATTTAATACTATTACACTATTATCGATATAGTATTCACTAAAATATGTATTCTGGCTACATTTATGACACATGGCCTGTCTGCCACATGACGTGTTCTTCTAGAATGATGTGTTTTTTTCACTCAATGAAGATATTATAAGTTGTAATGTCCCGACTCATATTTTTCCTTCAGATACAATCCGTCATTTTATCTTCCTTAGCATGAATCTTGAAATACGGTTTTGAAGATCCTTCTCAACAAAAATTGATTCGAAATGTTCAGCATCATTTCATTATTTATTTACTGAAAATCAATACGATACACATTACAAAAACTAATAGTCCGTATGTCTATATAGACATATATATGTGGTTGACGGGAGTAAATCATGTTTTTATTTTTTTTCTTTATATGTCAAATGCATATATTTCTACGAGTTATATACTGTAAGTATTATTCTTATAATAAACTCTTAATTTCTATCAGTCAAATGACGAGTGTTTTCAGTTATTTATGGACATTTATCATTGTCACGCACTTAAGAGGTTTCGTTTTAAACAAAATAACTGTTTGACAATCATAAGCTTCCGCATAGATCTATCTATCTTAACATTCCCTTTCAATAGTATTAATTTTTTTTTTTTTTGATTTTTATGGCTTTTTAAATTTCAGAGAAAAACAGGTGAAAAGTATTACAAATATAAATGTGAATTCAAAAGATATTTTCTTTGAATCCACAGGTATTATAATACGAAAGCTATTAGATTGGCTTAATGAAGTATTCCTTCTGGAACAATCTCGGTTGTGTAATTTTGCAAATCTTGTTATTTTTACGCATACTTAACCATAAAACTTATTACCTTTGTTGACTGGGGCCCTTCATAGTAGCTTCATAAGCAGACGGCAGAATTCGCGAGCATTTTTTTATGTTTGTAAATTTACATTCGAGGAAAGTTTACTCACTTCTTTACTGCAAGCTTAATTGAAAAGTTATGCTGATTGTGTTCGAAACAAAATTATTAAGAGCGGAATTATTTATATGTATATGTAGTTATTTTAGCTCATTATATAATAATACAGTGACCTTTATCACTACAATAAAAATGGATTCTGATTTTTAAATAAAATTTTATTTTCGAATAAATATGGATAATTAATGCTACGAAAATTAATAAAATAAGAGATTTTGTGTTAAGCAATTTGTTTCAATGCCATCAAGATATGACTATAATCTAAATCAGTGCATCGAAAATTTGTCATTGATTAATTTCCACGATCTTAAAAATACATTCACAGTTCCCAAATGTTTTTGTTTTTAGTAACCAACAATATTTGATTGCCTGTTAACTGTAAATATATAGATACCCCGTATTTTCAGTAAGACTATTGTGTATTGGTATTTTTATACCGTATTGACTTCTAAATCAAGAATTAAAAATAAAACTGTTTAATTTTAAGTTCTTTAAAATACGGGTTGTAGCCTAATTCCAGGTGTTCTAGTATCACCTAGATGGCTCATATTCCTAGTTTAAGAAGCACTGGCCTTATAAATTCAAATTTTGTTTCTTTTTAGAGATTAAGAAACTGAGAAGTAGAAATTGAATATAAGATAATATTGATTCTTCATTACGCAGTGAAGAGTGAAATTGATAGAAAAGAAATATTCAAATAAAATAATTTGTTTTAATTAAATTATGATGTTATTCGTGCAGATTTACAGATTTTGGGAAAGATATGATTGGAGCGTTATTAACATCACTTTATGCTCATTAGTACTTGGCATTTGTTTTAAAACACTTTAAATGGGTTTGAAAATGGAGGAAGACTTATTTTTAAGACGAGGAAAATTATCAATATTTATAATATTAAGCGTTACATAAAACAAACAAATTTATTGCCTGCTATGTCGTAGTAGATGGGGATTTTAATTATTCGACTTCGATGTGTATCTATGGTTTCAAAAAAAAAAAGAATAGATATATATTATTTTTGTGTTTTAGTTTTTGGCTGTAAGATAGGTAATTTTTATAAAATACGACTTCGCTCTATTTAGGCAAATGTGTTCGTCATTGTAAAAAATAAGCTCCTTGTTCTATATTTAATACACGTAGATATAAAATTATTATTTTCACTGTAGTATATATAGACATTGACAAGCGGATATGTTATGAAAACGAAAATTTATTTAGAATTATATTTTAGAGTAAAATATAAGAATAAGATTTGAGGAAATCATTTGTATTGTATGTTAAAAGCTTTTTTCGGTCTGTTTTTGTAACCTTAAATTTGGTTACCGCATTACGGTTGTCCATTTTCATTTCTAAAGAAGAGACAGTCTTTAATACAAAATGATCACACTGTGTTCGGAGAGTGAATGATTTATTATAGGAATAGATGGTAACAAACTCTCAGTTCATTATTCAACTATAAATTTGTCCGATTTCCTATTTTTTATTATATTGATTTACAACCAGAATTTTTTTTCTATTTGAGCTTTTGAAAAATGTGAGCTTTGCTAAAAATCTTGAAATTGATTTTTGTAAATGAGTGCAAATATATTATATACATCAGGAAAATATATCTCTTATTGGCTAATTGAGGAGGTTCAACAGCTTTATGGTCTACTTAGATATAAGATCAGAAAACGTCCTGGAGTGCAGAATTGAAGATGATGGAAATGAGCAGAGAAAAAGTTTATTTTAGTATTAAATTATATATATCATATAGATACTGAAGCGTAACAAAGTTTCGATAAAATAAGAGCGAGTCAAACAATGAAAAGAAAAACACAGTTTTGATATTCGAGAGAATTTGATTAAAACATAAAGACGATATGTATTTATTTTTAATGATTGAATGAATATTTTATATTATTCATTTAATTTTTGTAGACTGTTTCCGTTGAGATTTCAATAAAAGCACTTCCGTAAAAGAATAAATATGTGTTGAGTCATCGAAAGCAAGTCCATTATAAAACATTTTATCTCTTCTGAGATTTCGCAAACATTATGTAACAATTTAATTCAGTAAACGAAATAAAAATAAATTAAGCATAGTCATAAAATTAATACAATGAAACTAATACGAATCATAATATAAATATGAATTTAATCTAGTCCAACAAAAAATGGCTTTTTTTTGTACAAAATAAATGTGAAAGATTCATTTTTCATAAAAAGAATAAAGAAAGATATAGATAAATATCAATAGGTTAATAATAGGCTTTGATAGATTAAGTTATGTGAATTTTCCCGAAGATCAAGTCGTGAAAAATGTCATGCAATATATTTTTATTTTATGAATTAATGCCTCCAATATATACAATAAATACAAAAAATTGTATATACGATAGATTTGTTTAATAATAAAAACATGTGAATATTTATTTTTGTGGCTTAGTCGTTGCTGCCGATATATTATATATTTATATATCATTTTATAGTAAATACGTTTCATAGAACTAAAATGAATTGACAATAAGTCACAAAAGTTCATATTGTAATGTCATGGATTTAATTGCCTTTATTTATATTTTAAGAATCTTCAGCCAGCATCCATTCAGCAAAGTGCCGAGAGTATTTCTATTATAACAAAATGCTGTAATAATTCTGTAGAATGGGCCACTTTGATTCCCAAGTGGTGAAAAGACGCATTATTCAGGGGGCGAATTTCACCTGTAACCAGTAATTTAGTCTACCCTAAGGCATGTGTTTGTACTCCTTATAGCATGATTCTATTTTGAATTTAACGGCGCATATAATTAAAAATATATTCACATGAATTCATTATTTATTTCACTGTGTCTTGACGATATCTAATGTCATAAATATTAAATATCGCAAAAGAGATAATAATTATTAAATTATACAGAAGAAAGTCTTTTAAACTTAAATGCATGAATATTTTGTCTCTCCAGTAACTGATAATTTCGCGTGGGTGTTTGGAATCGAAGATTGTAGACTCGTTTTTCTCAGCTATTAAAATTTAAAAAAAAATCAGATGTGGAAATGTTACAGAATTGAATGCCCAATGGGTTATATGTTTTAACAAAACTGCAAATGGTTTTTAGATTTAAACTTTCAAAAATGGTCATGGTACGAATTTTGTTTTGTTTTTTTAACATCATAGTTTGTTTTTACTGATACTAGCGACTACTTTTGATAGGTGAAATATTTTTTTTGTATTTTTTAGTAGTATTAACAACAACAATTCCATAAAAAATCCATTCGCTGGCGTGATACAAACTTTATATCCTAGTCAATGTATTATAATAACACGTATTGAAACAATTTCTAGTATGCACTTGGCAAACGGATTTATTTTAAAGTATTTTTTTATTTGTTTTAAAATATAATTGTACAACGGATAATTTAATAAAGAAAAATAAAACCTAGCAAATTATGTGAAGCGTTTTTGATATAATATATCATTTGAAAATCAGATGAATGGTTTCCTTTAATAAGTTCAGAAGTCCTCAAATTATCTATCCTCTTCACATGTTCAATCAAGCCAAGTGGAAAAAAACAATAAAATTTGAAAAAAATGACATCTAACTTAAAATATATTCCTATCGTTAATATCTGTATTTATTTATTATAATAATATCATTATAATGTTAGTATTTATAGTTGTGTAGATCCAATCAAATGTAACAGTAAATGTTTGATCAAGTAAATTATTATGTAGTAATTACTTAATATAGCTCTGGTTTTATGAAATATGCAGCGGTTTGATGGCCGCAAAATATTAGCTTATTGCTATTTTTAAACTATAAAATAATTAAAGTATAATTGTATCAATTAAAACTAAAACAGTATCACGTCAACGTAAGTCAAATTAAATCGCCAACTAACAAAATACTAGAAATAAGACACGATTTCTACCGTCACGAAAGAAGTTCAGCAATGTTTTAACATGATACAAATAAGAATTAATTAGTTTGGTAAGATCCATCACCATGAATTAAATATAGATACGTATATCGAAAATTAAAAAGGAAGAAATAAAAATATGTAAAAAAAGAGAAAACAAAAGTATTTCATGTGTAAACTAGGCATACATTTACAAGATATCTTTTAAATGAAATATGCAGTAAATGTTAGTGAGTACACCATACTTAAAGAATAATTATTTGTTTAATAATTATATTTAAAAAATTGAATATCCTAATGTTAAGTAATTTTAAATATTAACTAAGATTTAGATCGAAGTAAGAAGATGAGATTGAAAAAAAATACCCTTAGTGCTCTTCCGAGAAACAAGGGGGCGCACCTATTTTACTTGCTCCAGGGCGCTGAATTATATCTATGCCACCGTGTACATATAATGTTGCCAAGCATTTTTTAAATCGTATTATTATCTAATAAATTTAAGCTTTTCTAGTAAAGTCTGGAGAGTTTTTCTCTATTTATTTCGTTTATAATGATTGAAAGTATCAGGAACATAGTAATTTTAATTAGAAAAAATGTCGTGATTATCAATTTATCACAGCGGGGATAAACATATTTATTAGTTATAAGCAGTGCAAATAAAATTTGTTAGATCACAAATCACACATAAATGACTATACTACAGTGTAGAGAGCTCGACAAACATTTGTGTTTTTAATTGGAGTCATATGTTCATTCAATCTTATTTTAAGATTAATTTTGGCTGTATGAAATTTTTATTTATTCTACTACTCTCAGAAATATAATATTTTACAAATATATAAAAGTTTAATAGTTGAGTGAAGATTAGTAGTTAGTACTCGTTAAGAAATTGTTTATATACTTTAATGTTGGAGTGCAAATAGTACTTAAGACGGAGATAACTGTTTTGTGTTATATTATATTGTATATTGGTGGAAGTATCTGCCTAATTGTGCTCATTCTTCTTGCAATCATCCACGGGTCTTGAGTCGTGAGGATGAGGACACTCTATATTTACATACCTTCATCTCAAGAGAGGTCGACTACTTAGGTCTCTCTCTCAGCGATACACATGTGAAAGGAGAAAGTGTTCGCTTAAAAGGGCTCTAATGCGAGTGGCGGTAGAGTAAATAACAAGAAAAAGTAATCATTTTTAGCAGAAAACATTCTGCTAATTGGCGTAAACTTGGATCGTTAACGTACGTGATTTATCAACACTTTTCGTGTATTTGTATACAAAAGATTCTTTAAATACAATCATTGTAGAGGACAATTTTCACTATTGTTTTTAATCCGAATATACAATTTACTTAGTAGTAGTAATGAATTCATTTTGAGATTAAAGGAATAGCGGGTTTTTGAAGAATTAGTATAATTAGTATATCAGTATTATATATAAATATAAAAGTAAGCATACTATATACATCGTTCATAAATTTCTTACAGTTTGGAATACATTTTGCAATCATCATTATATATACCTACCTAAAGCTGAAAACAAATTTAGATTCTCACAATGAGAATATCTCAGTGTGAGAAAGTTTATGTGTATTTTATATTGTATACAATTCTAGGAAAAACCCCCTATTAAAATACCAAAAGGTCATGGAAATAAAAAAAGTTTCATTACGTATTTATTTAACTAAAATAATGTCTAGAGAGTTTTCTTGCGGTGAAAAACCGCAAAACAGGGGTTATTATCTAAAGGCAACTGTCCTATAATTATGAGTGCAAAAAATATTTTTCACGTAAATAACTTCACAATAATAAATGACATTTACATTTTTCGGTGTTAAAAATAAAACATTTTTTTAAATTATATATGTTTATGATGATTTCTCAGCTGGAATTCATAGTAAAATTATTAAAGTATTTAAATGATAATGTGAAATATACGTTTGTCGTTTTTGTACAGAAACATCATGCGTTACAAGCTACAATAGATAATATTTGATGATAGCATTTATAGTTTTAAATACCCCTAAAACATATTGTAAGAATACATTTAAAATACTTTTAAAAGACTATAATCTACATTTTAAAAGCTAGCGATGATTCGTATTACTCTTAAAATAGTCTAGCTCTGAAATTGTATTGCTATGAGACATACAGATTCCGTCGACTTTTCAGCTCTATTCGGAACTGCGTCATTATGCAAAATATTCGTTTCACGTAAATTTTTTTCAGGTAATTGTATATGTGTTTTTTGATATGCAACTTGGTGAAAATGAATAATTTTTATACATAAACTTTGATGTATTGGTGTTAGCTTAAAAGGGAATTAGAAAATAAATAAAATGAGTATTATTTTAGATGTATGTTTTTCCATTCATCTGGTATGTGTAATTTTAATAATTACATAAATAATTAAAACAATTAAATGTGGGTTTTATTCCAAACTGTAAAAATAACATACGAGTAGTGATGCCGATACGTAGGCCAATGGCTTTTATTAACGACAATACCTTAAGTAATTTGAGATGGATATTTTAAATTATTTTTTTTTGCAGTAGCAACTTACTCTCTAGGTAGTACTTTTTTCAAAAATAAATCTTTTAAGCAACAGTATTTGTATACCACATTGTGAATACACTGGACTTGTAATTTGCAATGTTCCAATGTGTTAAATAAATAAATTAATCGAATTCAATTAGTGAATAGATAAAGAGAAAAATAACGCGAATGAATGGAAACTCCCACAGTACTATATATTAAGTTTACAAACCTGTTAATTATTGAAAACGAAATCTGAAAAAAATAATAAATTTATATTATTACTGTACATATAATACGGATACAAAAGACAAACAAGTTTTGTTGAATCAACAATTGGTAGTTGTAAAATAAGGCAGATGTGTACGCTTATAATATGAATTGTTAAATACGAGCATATGTCGTCGTATTACTGGCAAAAGACGTTAATGTGACAAAGTGAGTTTTGAGATAATCGAGTTATAATGTTTGAGTCTCTCTGTTAAATACGTTTTACGACATTTTTTTAATGTTTAATACGACGTTAGCTTAAGAAATTGTTGTACAATATATTTAACAGAATGACTCAAACATTAAAACTCGATTATCTCAAAACTCACTTCTTCACTTTAACGTCTTTTGCCAGCAATACGACGATGGTATAATAAAATTATTCATGTCAGATTGGTTCTTAAGTATACGTAGTCTAAAGCAGTTCGCGCCATTAGTAAAAATGCTCAATCACTGCTCAGTGCAACACTCGTTTTGATTTAATTCTACGAATTCTTTGTTGTTAAAATATTACTTTTTCGTGTTAGCAACGGTAGGTTCCATGTTTTAAAAAGTTTTACGTTAAATATGTAACAAGTGACACGCTTTGTTTTCAATAATGATATCATTCAAATCGAATAAGCTTTTAAAAGTTTCTCGTATTTTCTCAATGCTACGATACACGTTATGCGATTTTCGTGCGGATCACTGGACGCAGTGCGGGTGGATTTAGTTGACATGGGTATAGTTTGTTTCGCCACTACCGGATCTCAACCGCGAGCGAAGGCGGTGTTCCATGCGAGCGACCGTACGAGAGATATGCTTGTCAACATCACTGACTTTTAGGGTTGCATATTATTTCTAAGACAATTACGGGACATATTACCCAAAACTGATATATTAACTTATAAATTATTTAAAACTAGAATTTAAAATCAATTTCCATCAAGCGCCATCAGTCAAAAATATTAATATTGATATATTAACTATTAAAAAAGGATGTAATTTCACAATATTCTCCACTGAGAACTGTCTTAACATAACATATCTAGTTTTCCAGGGACTAATAATATATCTCTATATATATAATATGTCTCCCCGGTTAGCGCAGTTGGTAGCGTGCGTGACTAGCAATCCGGG
>JAGVSQ010000869.1:0-33645 GCA_022683975.1 Rhyacophila evoluta
GTGGATTTCTTCACACTGTGTGGATCCATATGCTCCACTTTGGGAGCAAACATGGGAAATAAAAAAAAACATTCACCAGAACTCGAGTTTTAAATAATTCATAATTCATCTTATTTATTTAAAGGCAAATATTGACAAACTTTATTGTTTCCATACCTATTTAATACTGCCTACCTATATTATCTTGCAGTATGTCATGGCCATAATAATACATGTACATCCATTTATTATTACTAACGAATCATTAATGTTAGCGATTCGGTAATTACTTTTGGTCACCTTAGTTTGCGAAAATGCCCACACTTACTCACGTTGCATGCCTACTTAAAATGTCAATGTTGTTTTTGAAATATATCCTAATTTAAAACAAGTAGTCAATTGTTCATAATTATTAAAATCAACAACTGTAGATACTCAAATTAAAAACAGGCAAAAGCATCTGTGCATATGTACTAAAATATACACGAAGAATATGATGATCTTGCAAGAAAATATTGATTAAATTTTAATTTCCACTCTATCTAACATCTAGTGGCATCTAATGATTTACGATATAAATAAACAATAGATACATCGATTTATACAATCTAATCATATGATGAAAACAGATAAAATATTTCATATCCAATAATACAACTACATGTTGGACATGTCAAACAATTGCAGGATAAATGGCAAGCTCAAGCTGCGGTGGTCTGACAGTATCAACAAGGAAGCTATGGCAGCCTGTTTAGACACTGCTGCATGATAGGATCTATTGGTAAAGGACATAAATTTTCGAGCAGTGGATGATGATAGTCAACATCTTATTTTTTACCATTCTAAGTATTTTCAATGAATCTGTCTCTGTTGGAATTATTCAAACATAACCAACAGGTGTCACTGTTATAGATATCTATAGTATATCTATACTGATGGAGGAGAGGCGAAGTGGGCACCGCCGACGCTTGGTTCCATACCTATTGCATTGAGAGGGAGTCGCATTAAAAACAAAGCTACGTGTGGCTTTCATATTGTATAAAAAATATATATATAATTCTTATAAACACGTCTTTAATTAGAATTCTGTTTGGAAATTGGAAAATTTACAATCTTCATAGTAAAATGTCAATATAACAAAACAAAAGGGATGCACTCGTGAGTTACACTGTATACGTGCGTAGATTACAAATATAGCAATTGGTCATTTCTTTCAGAATATAAAATGTGATCAAACCTATCACAGGTGAATCTTTCAATTGTAATATTACTAGGGATAAAGATCTTTTGTTAATCACACATTTCGACAAAGCTGGAAACAATTTTCAATAATTTGTTATTGATCTATACATTCACTTATTGTTCAATAGTTCACGTTACATATTTAAGATGGAAAAAATTGCTTTTAAATTTCTATAACGAAGAAAATAAGAAATGAAAGTAAACATTTGCATTTCTTATACAGTAATATGTATGATATATATTGCATATAATTTATGCAATATATTATAGTATGGTATCAAAAGAAATACTCTTTATTTATGTATACCCGAACCAACAAATTTCAAGTTAATTTTCCTCTAAATAATTTCTTAACAGATTCTTCTAAGATCCCACCAATAAGAGCATTGCAACAAGTACTGATCAAATGTTATTTTATAAAAAAAAATATATTTTTGAAACATCAGAGTAGGAGTCTTATTCTTCCTTCAATACATAATTCAATACTGTATTAACTTAAGTGACCGGTTGTTAAGCACACACTTCTGTGCCGAAGACTGCGCGTTCTTTGCAATTTTTAAAAATAGTAATCAATAGTTTGTTACAAATTTTCATAAAATTTTACAATATATAGTAGAATTAATATATTGTCGAGATTGCTTAAAACTTCTTTCAGTTAAAATTTTAGGTTAAACAAATTTGCTTTCGATATTTTTTGCCTGAGATAAATTATTAATTTGTTGACAAATATGGCAATTTACATCAAAAACAACATTAAATTATAGTATGATATATGTTCGCTCACCGCCCACATATAATGTAGCTTGAAGATGTCAAAAGGTGAAACCCGGGTCGCTTACAGTGATCTCACATATGGAAGTTTACCAGTTTTAAATAATATATAAATTAAATTATATTTTATTTTATTTACAAGGAGCTCTTGATAATGTTGATATGTAGTAAAGTCATCACATATGATATATTTATTATTTATTACATCAAATATGATATTTTATTTTAATATCATATTTATAAATGTTTGTTTGAATATTCAAAAATTTTCAATGATGTCAACGCAGCATTCTATTTTTAAAATCCACGGTCATTTCAAGTGTCAAAAACAAAATACTGTGAATACGCCGATTTTTTCTTTATTTTGATCGAACATATTAAAAAATATCTCAGTATTAACATACATATGTTTAGTCTGGCTTATGGCATGTTTTGCAAATAATAGATTTTCCAAGAATAGATCATTCATTGGGTTCAACATAAATATAGGCGCGGAATTCATCCATACCTGTGTTAGTCACTGCCTGTGATAGAATTCTTCTCAGGTACACAAGTCAGACAAATGGCGTTAAATCCTTTCTTACGTCCAATTTCCACACTTTAACCACGCACTAACATGATCTCTGCACACTATGTGACACTACTGAACTGTAATTATCATATTTTTTTTCTAACAATAATCAACACCTTTCACTTTGTAATCTTTCTGATTGGAAATGTCTGTCCATCGTTGTCTATGGCGTGCAACAAGCAGCGACACGCAACCAACCGACTCAACCTAGCTCGCGCACTGATGAAGGTTTTTGTTGTTCTGGTTGTTCATGGCTGCCGTAAGATGCTATGATCACCACAATATAGTTTCATTTTTTAATGTTTCCTACATTTACTATTTTGGAAAATAAATATTTTTTTCTTACAATAATATTTCAATATTTCGGCTTATACTTATTATATACCATAAATATTTACCTTTAAATTGACGGAAACAATAGTTGTTACGAAAAAGTCTCCAAAATTTATATTTGGAAATTCAATAAATATATTTCACGTAAAAATGCTAAAATGCTACAATCAAGCCCTAAAAATATTAATCTACGTGTGTACTATATTTTATCTCAGAATATAATGACAAAGAAGTTTGAAAACACATTTCTATTAGGATCAGTGAAAAATCAATCTTTCAATACATTAAAACTTATCCACAATAAATTGATTTCAATGATATATATTCAATCCATTTTTATAGAGGTAATTTTAAGCCAGGATCCGCATTTCAAAAGGATTCATTAGTAAATATAATATTTCATCAACACTTTATAACTCAATTGCTTTGTAGATATTCATTGAAACTTACTACATACTACAATTTCAATAATTATTTTGATTGGTTTCTAGCACTTTTAACATTAACTTTAAATCATTTCACATTGAAGTACAAACGTCTTCGTCAATAGATATGAATGTGATTGGAGCACCTGTCGGCCTACGCGCTATTTGATCAAGAGAGGGGGCAGTTCCATTTTTGAATGCATCAGTGGGAGTGTTAGGAAAGTGTATTTGGATAAGTGTTTCATAGAAGAATAATGGAAATTTGAAATAAATCACTTATGTTTTCGACACTTTTGGCACAATATATCGTCGGATAAAATAGAATCGGCAATAATTTGTATAACTGGAGATTATTTTGTACAAAAATAGGTATTTTGCCTAGGCATACACTACTAGTCGCCTATAAATAAACCTTAAACCATATGCAACACAAATTTTATAATAATAATTAGATGAAATTATAGCCGGACTTCATTGTATCCGCAGTTATATTGGTAACAATCAATATTTATTGTGGATATGAAAATCGCTTAAATAATTGGTCCATTCTAATATGATTACACTAATGAAGTTGAGAATGTATGTATTTATTTTTTAACTAATATTCCAGTTTCGTAACAAATTTTCTTATTTTTGCATCGTATCATACCTACATGTTCAGTTTTCAACATGTATGGATATGCAACACATTTATATTAAATATTAATACATGTATGTGCAAACTATCCACCCACACGTGTAAATACATCATTACGAAATAAAAATTGCATTGACAAATAATTCATCTGGATACACACAATATAAAAATATGATAAAAGGGAGCATGTTACATTAATTTAAATGTGTTAAACATTTTTTTTTAGTTTGCTTATTTTAGTGTTGTTTGGCATCATTATTATAGCAACTGCATCAAGTATAATCAAATAAGGAAATTTTCGTAAGTATAATTATTTTTAATGTTTGATAAGATTGTTCCGTGAACAAAACTAGGATAGAATACATTCAGGTGCCTGGTCTGGTATTTAAAAAAAATATTGTCTATTCCATATAGTGAGCTGACGCATTTTTACTAATAAAAAATCATTATTTATTATACGAATTGGACTCCAAGCCGTGCGTCGCTATTTCATTGCCTATACGTCAGGAGGTATGGGGAGTTTAACTTTAAGCCAGGGGTCACCAACATAACTTTAACACCATATTCTCAATATATATGTGATAGGTAAGACGAACCTTGTTAAGTTTAAATAAGAGTTATAGATTCAAAAGGAATCACAAATAATAATAATAGTACGAGACACTTTATAAAAAATATGTACGGACGTATTACAAGTTGTGGAATTCAGTTTGGTTGTATCAATTATACCCAGTCCTTTACTACCTACTATTTCGTAGAGATTGGCGGGTGAGGTACATAATCAGTAAACTATGAAAAAAATATTAACAGGCTATAAAACTATCGCATTGTTTCCAATCAACATAAAATCTACCAATTTGTAAACAGTAAAATAATCAACAAGTTAAGGCAGATATGAATACCATTTAAAAAATTACGTAAAAAATACTTTCACATCTAAAAAAACTGACTTAATGACTCTATAAGCCTGAAGGATGAATGAATGCTTAATAGACTATAACTATGTTGACTGAATAAGGACTTTCGAGTTTCAACAAATCACAGCAAAGCCCAATGAATAAAGTTTTCATAATAATATTTTAATAGTTCATATATTTCAAACTAATTCTTCTTCAGCCACACCCATTTTCTAAATCGAGCATATGGCTGCCATATGGTGCCTCCAAAGATCTCTGTCACACGCCAGCTGTCTTGTTTTTTTTTAAGTCATGCCAATTTCCTTTAGTTCCACCGAGTACATCCTGTAAATAGTATTTGCTGGTTTTCCAGGAAGTCGGAATCCTATCAGTCGGAAAAGGAACAAACGGGGCTTGGGGCTCAATCAAATATTATTTTCTTATCATGGTTCAGTAGGTAAAGGGCACGCTAGTGAATGTTGCTAAATCGAAGTTTGAGAATTCAAATTTTCAAACTGGATCAAAAATGCAAGCTTTGTATGATATAAAAAACATAATATGCCATATTATGGAACAGGATCAAAATATGTATCAAGAAATAATTAAATACATAATATGTATATACATAAATAATTTGAAGTGAAAATTAAATAAAGCAGACTAAATTTTAAGTATGGGTGGCTATTTGGACGGCTATTTAGACGTCAATAGTGCAGTTCAAGTTGAAGATATTTACAGGAAATAGAGGTTTTAATTTTATCTGTGTCCGAATTTTTTAAATTTACAGTGACGAACTAGCACGAACTATAAAATCAAATCAGCCTCTACATAGAGGCTTCAATATCAAAGTAAGAACAAACGCCTTGATCATAAAATCAACACTATATTCGTATTGTGCTATAAAATCATAACTAGATGAAATCTCACCTGAGTGGTTGAAAGTGATCTGTTTTTACGGTACATAGTCATTAATCCCACAAAAGGTACCCGGTTAAAGCAATTTATACAGATTGCAACACTCAATCTAACGTCAAAAACGACTAAAGTAAACGTCAAAACTTATCGAAATACTGCGATTTTATCCCACTTTTTATTCGTGCTATTTACTTTAGATAGAGAACATACGTTATTATCTTTAATACAACATATTTTTAAATAACATGTTTATTTTTCCGAAGAGGCTTATCCCAATTTTAAGGTTGGAGTCAGGTAATAAATACTCAACATCAATATGATCGATGTTTCAAACTATCCTATCTACAATATGCTTATGAATTGGTTGTTTATTTATTAACACTGTGTATAAATGAATGAAAGATTGGCACATACACTATAGATATGTTATAAGCCATTTTAGGTTAGGTAATACAATAATCACTTTGAATTTTTTCACGAATTGGATCACGAAATTGTAGCCTTTTCACTCAATACTGTAATTTATTACGGAAATAATTTTCCCATATTTTAAAGAAAACACTGCCCTCCTATCTGTCAACCAACAGTAAAAGTAATAACAACCGTCGAAAAAGTTAATCACGAAACTTTTCGCAAATACATGATTAATTTGGCAGCACAATTCATACATACACTTACTTGCACAGTTTGACGTTTTAATGTCAATTGTCAATGTACCACTTCGTCTCCCTAAAACACTAGTCAGTTTTAAACTAAACATTGCCTTCCTAAAAGAGAAAGAGAATTTCTTTTTATTAACAATCAATTTACCGATCTATTTCTAATTATTTAAATAAACAACAATTTACAATCTCTTTTATGATTTTTTTTTGTTTGTATTACAAACAAGATCGTTATTTGTTTATCGTGTGTACCTGTTTTAGTATAGGATTAGAAGTAATAAGTTAAATACTACATAATTTTTCAGATATTTCATTTCTTCGTTCAGCAGTCCACAAAAAAATTAAGTTTTGAATCATTTATCCTTTCTCTACATCAGAGCTCCAATTCCAATTCCAAAAATCTTTCACAATCGCGGGTTGCGCGTTATTTTAATAATTTTCTTTCGACAGTATAATGCCGTAGATATTTTTAATTTGATTTTACACATTTATTTGTAATATATTTCTTTGGTAGATAGTTTTGTGTGCCGATTATTATATTTTGTTCATATAGATATTGCAAATGCTCTTGCTAACTACATGAAAAAAAAACTCACAGAGAATAATATTTATGGCATTATTTCCTTCTAGCCCACAGATGTCGCCAAATTATAAAACAAACATTTCGGGCCGCAAGTTCATCTGCTGGCAACCGAGATGCCCAACCAAAGAAGACATTTTCTGAACAAAATAATGGAGTCCCTACTGGAGTTATGGGACAGCCGACTTGTCACACTCATCCTCATCTTGTCGGACCCAATGAACTAGCAGCTGGATTGACAGTAAATGAATTCAAGAACCGAAGATCAGTACTGATGAAAAAGCTCATTGACAACGCTCCAAGGGATACAAAAAATAAAGGCCATACTGTAATAATAATGCATTATTTTTACTTTGAAATAGTGCTTGAAAGTAAATGAATACTTTATTTTTATTTACTTTAGTGACGAATATTTATAAATAAGATTTTTGAAAATAAATGTTTTATATACATTTGGAAATGAATCTGAAAAATTTTAATTTTTTCACTGGAGTTATAATACTAGTACACAATCTTCAATCCCGAATAACTTATGAATGGCACAATCAAATTAATATACAATTTGACGTGGTCTTTAAAAGATACTTTATAGTTTTAAAAACTGTAACTTTGATATCTAGCTATTTTCTTCTTATTTTAGTTTCATTGGTATATTATGCACACACTTTTATAAATACACTAATGGTTGTATCAACACTTTTAATATGCTCATAATTTTTCATCGAAAAAATTGATGCAATCCTAGAATAATCAGTATGTTACTGTATTTTTAAACCATCATTTGTATTTGGATCCAGGATAGTAAAAGATGTTATAGTGATAGACAATACACTGAAAAATTTCCACGGATTTTTTGTTAATTATTTTTTATCATTTTTCACAGGTCCTAATTCCTTCAGCCACAAAACAATATATGTCTGACAAAATTCCATTTATATTTAGACAAAGTTCAGATTTTTACTATCTGACAGGATGCTTGGAACCAGATTCTCTCCTAATGATGACGAGTCTACCTGGAGATGAAAATATTCACCATGTAAGTATTTTATTTTGAAACACCTGACATTCTCATAGACACAAAATTGTTGTAAGCATATTGAATTTTAATTTCATATTATGTTGTTAATCCAGACTATCTTATTTGTCCGTGGACGTGATGAATATTCAGAATTATGGGATGGCCCCCGTACCGGTGTAGATGATGTACCTCAAATGTTCCGAGTGGACACTGCATTGCCCTACTCAGAATTGGAGACATTTTTACACCAGTAAGTGTTTTAATAAATTTATGAACTTAACATATTCAATTTATTACAACAACATTATTTTGCAACAAAATTTTCTAAGAAATTTCAATATGATAGATTTAGAATCCTATCTTGTTACAAACATAATAACTGATTGTTGACAATTGCATACTATTTACAAAATCATCTTTCTGTGACGTATTAAACACTTTATATGTATAAAATATTTAAATCTGATGAAAGAATATATTTTTTTTCTACAGTCATCTATCATCCCACACTTCCGATAATCTTTGGTACTCTCCAAGTTCTCCTGTCCACTATGATTGCCACAGTACCATTTGTAGGGTAATAAAATCAAGTGGGGCATCCGCACAAATGTGCCCCCGGACTATTTTATCAAGTTTAAGGCTGATAAAGAGCCCTGCTGAAACAAAGCTCATGTTAGAAGCTGGCAGGGTTGGCAGTGCTGCAATTAACAATGCCATGGCATGCACTAAACCAGGTAAATATAACCTTTTTAAAATGAATGTAAAATATTTTAATCTTGAACTTATCTTAGAGTGAAACATAAACATATTTTAATTGCAAACAGAAACTGTTATAAAAATGATAATTATGACTATAATACACACTTCAACCGTTCAAATGGAAAAATATCTTTTCATAAACTTGTGATGTTTGTTGTACCGAATATTCATAAATCCAGAATTACTTAGTCTAGTCTAAAAATATATCCAAATCTTTGCATGCGGATGAAAACAGCCCTCCAACAGTCACTCTTATGGTAAAATATAAAAATGATTTTAAATAGGTATAAGTGAACACGATGTCCACGCAGCGATAGACTACTGGTGTCGTCGTGCAGGTGCTGAGCATCTTGCATTTCCACCAGTCGTAGGAGGAGGAACCCGTGCCACATCCATCCACTATATTCATGACAATCAAATGCTTTCCGATGGAGAATTACTACTTGTTGATGCGGGTAAAATATTTTTTGGCAATCATAAATATAAAAGCTGGCTGATACTTACTCACAAAATATTTCATAAATAGTATATTAACTATTTTATATGATTGTATGTGTAATGTAACATTTAATTAACTATTAATTGACAAAAACATCTACTTATTTGAAACTATATTAGTTAATAATATATAATTTAAGGAGTAGGTAAAACGCTATTATTTCGATTCCTTTCGAACAATATTGTCATGAAAGTTAATACTTAAAATGGATGTTTATTATTATTCAAGATTTATGAGTTATAATTCATTGGAATTGTTCAACTTTTCTTAAAACTGAAAAATAAATTCTCACTCATTTTAGTCACTCGCCAATGAAATTTTGTATTTTTTTTTTATTAGGTTGTCAAAAATCATGCTATAATTCAGATATAACTCGTACGTGGCCTGTATCAGGTAAATTTTCACCAGCACAGGCCATCTTGTACGACATTATCCACTCTGTCCAGGCAAAATTAATAACTATTCTGTCAGAGCAGCCATCTTTGGATAAACTGTTCAACATCATGTGCATGACTCTCGGCTCCCATTTGAAAGAAGAGAGTATTATTCCAAAAGACACCAGCGACTCAGACATATTTAGTGTAAGTTTTACCCAAAATATTATTAGTGTTCAGTTTACAATGTTAAAAAGCTCAGGATTTATTTGCCAAATAAATCATATTGGATTTCATGTAAAATTACATAATGTTAAATATTGCCCGAATTCAATGAAAAAAACTTCATAAAGCAGCCAAAACTGACAAACCATAGATCTCAAAAATCAGTTGTGCCTATTAAATTTATATTAAATGTCTTACAAAAATTCTTTTCTGTGTAATCGACATTCAAAACATTGCTTCAAGAGAAAGCATTATCATCGCTTGTCCATTTCTCTAAATTCTCACCAAATATAATAGAACTGCAAACCAGGACATATTCATATCACTATATTCTATGAGTTGTGGCAACTTAGATCAGTGCTCCGTTAACCTTTTTTTTTCACGGCACGTTTTCTCCAAAATTTTCTGGTACACCACAAATAAAAAAAGTAAAAAATACCGCATTTAAAATATTTTTCTGATGTTGGAGAAATGCGACATCGCACACCCAGCATCGTCTCACAGCACAGTAGTGTGTCGCGGCACAGCGGTTGCTGAGTACTGCCTTTGATGATGTTACACAAATTATTGGACAATTTCTAATAAAATAAACACAGTCATAGTTTCTAACTTAAATCCACATCAAGTAATCAGTTGTCAAAAGTCGAGCTACTTAACCATTTCTATGCCATAAGCACATTAATTCGCTTTATAATCCCGTGCACGGTAGGCCGGCCATATAAAATGAGCGCATATACGCGCTGTACTCAGTATCTAGCCAAGTTTGACTGTTTTAAACAATCTAATATTTTAAGCACACAGTGACATCTCTTGGGATCATGGTGAAATATTAAGACGCGACATATTGTCAAGAATTATCGACATTAAATTGATTTTAAAAAGAAATTTGTTGGGCAAGCAAAACATGCCGACTCTCCGGGTCCTGCCATATGAATACCCCCGGCATTTAAAAGGTTAACTAATATAAAATCATCTTTATTACAGTTGGCATACAAGTTTTGTCCACACCATGTTTCTCATTATCTAGGAATGGATGTTCATGATACTCCGCCTGTCCCAAGAAGCATTCCTATAAAACCGGGCATGGTTATTACCGTAGAACCAGGTATGTTACTATAATTTTACCTATTTTCAATAATATAATATATAATGATCATAACAGGTGAATCGACCTATAGGATTGAACCTAATGCAATAAATTTATGAATTTATATAAAAACTATTGTTTTGTAATAATAATAAAAATAAAAAACCAATTTTACATTTGAATATCAATGTTATGTTTAAATAAACTTTTGCCTTGAAACACCAATTTGGTTATAACTTCTGTTTGAAAACACGTTTGAGGTTTTAGTTATAGTAAAGTTTTACTGATGTTTATTATTGAGAGTTAACAAAGGTAGAAATTATAAAGAACAATCAAATACTATAAGTGTTTTATGTTATAGTATATCATTTAGCGTATTCAACTATTTTAGAATGAATTTTACCGAGTAATTGTCAACTCATTTAATATATTGTTTATAATTTTCGTTCAGGTATTTACATAAATGTTAATGACAAGAGTGTGCCACGAGAATTCAGAGGGATAGGAATTCGCATTGAAGACGATGTCTTCATTACTCACTGTGATCCGATAGTGCTTACAGAGACCTGTATTAAAAACAGGAAGGAAATCGAAGATATTGTCGGAACAAGGAATCTTCCAGAATAAGAAGATGGACTGATTTCACATGAGATTTGTATGTTTTCAGCAATTTCAATCTATTTTGAAATCAAGATGTCCCACTTTTATGTTTAAGCATGATTGTACGATCCTCTTTCTACCAATATTACCATCAAAATTTAAAATTCGAAATTAGTAAAAATTCATGACTCTTAATTGGTTCTGAGGTGAAAGAGCGGGTGAATTTATCTAATTTTCATAGTTAATAAATATACAAAGATAAATGCATAGCTGTGATAATTTATTTGTAAATACAATATTGTTATGGCCACATATATTTATCCACATATTAAAAATATTATTTCTTGTTTCTTTATTGCTTTATTATCTTTTTATACCCAAGAAATAATAAAAAATGATGGTTATATTATGTAACTGATTTATAAAACTGTTGGATACCAAGATGTATATTTCCAAGTTTCATTCAGTGACCCACAATCGGCCTGTGCCTTATCTAATTCTATTGTCCTCGAAGTCGAACTATAATCTAATAACAATAATTCATTGAAATTAAAATAAATGTATGGATTCAATATTAGATAAAATAAAACATTTTAATTGGAAATAAAACAGATAATGAACTGACTCTAATCTTGTACTTTTTACTTTTTATAGATCATTGATTATTATAAAACTCTAGTAGTAAATGTATACCCAAAATCAAAACGACATTTATCTAGGCCAGAAATGTAAGACTAATGTTTAAAGCTGGTGTGCTATCATAAGTATTATTTTATTTTTATTGCTAAATTTCTACAGAACATGAGCCAACACTTGTTTATATCAATCATTTTTTTTTATATCTTATGAGTTGAAAAGTATTTTTCTCTGCCCAACATAGATTTGTAGTAATATATATGACACATACCTGGTATGTACGCTTCCAACTTAACTTTATGAGCGTCAACAACGATTGCTGTTAGCATTTCTTGCTGTAATCACAAATAGTGATATACGAAGTATTAAGCAATATCTTAGTCAATAAGTATTTTTGACATCTTTCAAACATACCCAAAACAAGACTTTATACTGTTTTGAAATACTAATGACTTAATATGCAAATCAGCCAACTCTGTATTCTGTGTGCAATATAAAAACTGAAGCTGAATAAAATGGCATCAAGGGTGGAGTTAGCTAGTTTGCAGATTAAGCCATTGATATGTAAAACTTACCTGAAACATGAGACTTAATATAAATATACTTGTTTGTCTTTTTAATGAGTAAAAACAAAATAAAAGCTTTTTTTCTATATTGAGAAAATATTAAATAGTGAAATCTTAACAACTTTAATGAATGGTTCAATAGATAATAATTGTTGTGTTATAAAAATGACCACCCAAAATACTTTTAAAAACCTTGATGTATCTAAGAAAACGCAATTAGCATTGACATATTGATAAAGATAATTGAAGAATACAGTTTATTGTAGTTATTTACATTCAAGTCGTAAAACAGAAGTCTGGTATTGAATTTCTAAAGGAACTATTGTGTAAGTTAGTTGGTATGGCAACGATGTGGTAAAACATAAAGTAAGATGGCATGTCTTTACAATACCTAAAATCAATAACACACAATAAGGCACAGCTATTGTTTCTTTTAGAAATTAACTGTTCAAATGACATTCTATGAATTACACATTTCTAATAGAATTAGGTCTTGAGGAAACAAACCGAGCTATCACATAATTTGGAACAACAGCCACTCTATTTTAAGAAATTGAACATTACATAAATTTCTCTACTGGTTCTAATCTATAAATCTACTGGTATAAATTGATCATTGAATGTCGATAGAATGTAATCAAAAGTTAAGTTAAAAATTTGGCAGATAGACATCATTATATTGGTACATACATGGTTAAAATAAATACATTTTTATTCTTAATATAATATCGACTATGGAAAGGAAACGGAACTTAACCCTCAATTTTTTTCAATAATCATAATGTTTATAGCTTAATACACGCTTATCAAAATGATGTAAATTTCAAATGCCAAATTAGTATCTAAATTTAGCTTTCAAGTTTGCAAAAAGAAATGCTTCTTAAATTTGTGACCCGGAAAAAGGACTTCCCCACATCATCAATTTTCTTGGTTTCTCTTAAATAACGCATTAAATTAATATCAGATTGTGTAAATAAAACACTAATTTTAGTCTTTGTGCACTTTAGTTAGTGTTTAATGAATATTTTGACTTTGGCCCGAAACCATTAAATAAATGTGTTTTTGCCTCCCTCATTTTTTTTCTGTGCCGGTTACATATGAGATAAAACTATTGTCTGATCAAATGCTATTTTAATTCTAATAAGTTGTATTTTTCATACACCAACTTAATAATCATTTCTCAATAGTGGCTTCCTGATCGAAAGAATTATTTCCCCAATCAGTGATGTCTACAACAGGTGGACAACTTTTAATGCAAAATACTTCCAGGTTATCATAAAAGAAACTTTCCTAAGACATTTTTTTAACTCCCAGATGGACAGGCCTACATACACTACAATCGTTCAGCCTACTGAAGTTACACATTTGTATGATTAATTGCTTGCAATACAGGGAAACCTTAGTATGGTTACAATATTACAATATACTTTCCACAGTTTAATCCTTTTAAGTGAATATTATTTAACAAGTTGAATTACCTGAACATATATAGATGTATATACATATTACCCGAAGTACTTTGATAGTTCGATGTGTACAAATGGTGTAAAATAGTTGGAACATGAGACTAATTTAACACATTCGCTGCGACATTTATTTATAGCATAGTGTATTGACGTCCCAGGGGCATCTTTAGCAGCGAACGTGTTAAATTAAATAATAATGACTGAGAGACAAATTATTATAAATTCTTCCAAAAATATACAAGGCTTTCTTTCTTATTGATTACTTATCTTATCTTAGACATTGATGCCACTGGTTTTACACAATTTTACTTAACTTGACACATTTATATTATCTGTTATGCACATTCTGCAATGCAAACTTTTACATTAGATTTGCACTCATTCGGGAAATCATAGTGATAAGCACATTTGCTTGTAAATTATTCTGAACTAGAGCTAAATCCTGTAACCACATAAAAACACATGTTTTCGATTTCTATTCATGTGTTGATGAACTCAAAGGTTTGAGAGAATGGCTAATAACCAATCATCTTTAAAATAATCCAGCAAGTCTATATATCAACCATGTTTAATTGACCAAAAAGGTTTTTAGTGAACTTTAGATTGTGAGAAGAAACCAAATCTTATTATAACATACTGTTATCATCAGGAAAAGAAGTAATTTCACCTAAAAAATATCCATCACACCTACAGTAAGGCAAAGATGCTCCAGTTCGGAAGGGGTAAAACACCCTCAAATCATAATCACCCCTTGAGTGAACCCTCTTATAGGTAGCTTAATTCGATAGCTGGTCAATATATTAAATTTATATACTGAAGTGTGTCAAAAAGCTATGGAAAGTATTTATTACATTTATCTTTCCTAATGTAAATTTTGACTTTTCTTATGAACCTAGGTAGAATGTAGGTGCAATATATTTTTCGACTGAATATACATACTTCAATAGCAGTAGTTGAACTATATATTTTTTTATATACTAAGTTCGCTCCCAAATTGGAGCATATGGATCTATACAGAGTGAAGAATCCACTCTCGGCAATGTGAAGACGTCTTGACAGATTATTTTCCATAATAATTGTTTCGTCAGACAATTGCTCAAACCAATGGGCATCTAATCTTTTTTGGATTTTTAAATCCAACAGATGGGGAATCGAACCCGCATTTTAGCGGGAGGAAAAAACTTCACAATATGAAAATAATAGACATTACATGTCTTTAGCCATAGCGTAATACAACAGTTTACAAACACTTTCGATTTTTTAAAGATTTCAAACTGTTTTTTTTAACTATATTCACTCCAAAATTGTAGCACATAGACCTAGTATAAATTTTCTAAATTTGTTATAAATGACACTACACTGAGGAAATCATTTCTTTTCAAATCGTATCACTACTAGATGTAAATAGTTATCGACTGGGCTTAGGAATTAACAGAATAATTGCGAGAATAGCCGGCCCGATTTAATACCACTACACCAGACCATAAAAAAAGTTTTAAATTCTGGCGCAAGAAAACCAATGCACGAAGTGCCCAATAGGTTGTCACACAACCGCGAATTACTCTTCAAATTACATTCCAATCTACTATTTGGTGATGTTGGAGATTATCATGTAAGCAACGTGCTAAGTTGACAGGACGGACATGCTTCATTAAAAAATGAAACGCGAATTGGCAATTCAGCGTCTCAATTTCGTCAATTAGTTTAAACGAAGGAACCACTTGAATTCGCTTAGAATAAAAAACAACAGCACATCCGGGGGCAAAATAATTTATTGTATATAAGGCGTTAACAAAAAGAATATAGATGACATGGATTCTATACAAAAAAAAATATCTTAACATTCATAACTTATTCGTAAACCCAACCTTCGTTAGCTGGTGTCCAGGAGACGACTTCTTTCTCTGTGAACCAAAGGTCGATCTCCTTCTTCGCGGATTCCACTGAGTCTGATCCGTGCAAGATATTACGGCCAACTTGAATGCATAAATCGCCACGAATGGTGCCAGGTGCTGAATCAGCGGGATTTGTGGCTCCCAGCATAATTCTACCGGTCTTCACTGCGTTGAGCCCTTCCCAAACCATGGGTACAACAGGTCCTGAGCTCATGTATTTGACAAGACCTGGGAAGAACGGGCGGGCAGAGAGATCAGCATAATGTTTCTGCAAAAGCTCCTCTGACGGCCACACAAATTTAAGAGCGACCAGCTTAAAACCCTTAGCTTCGAAGCGTTTGATGATCTTTCCGACGATTCCTCGTTGGACGCCATCAGGCTTCACCATGATAAAGGTTCTCTCGCGTGCTTCAGCCATTGCTCTCGAAAAGAATGAAAAGATTGATAGAATAGTAACTATCATACGACCCGCCGGATGTAAAGTAATTTAGACGGAATTGATGCACACGTGATGCCGGCAAAAGTAATTATTAGTGCTACCAGAATTGAAATACCGCTCTATAAAATCTGAAGTAATACAAAAATCAATATTACAATATAAAAATTAGGCTTTTCATAGAAATGTGTAATATTTATAGAAATACAAAAATTCACAATTTTCATGTATAAACTATCAATTAGAGAAGATTTGAAATAATTTATTTTATTGAAAACAACATTTATGAGGGAAAAAATCTTAATCAAAAGAAAGTATGTAACATTTTTAAGAGTGAGAGGCATTTTCGAAATTTTTTTTTTTATAATTTTAAGAATTTGCAAATCCGATTTACCACAATAAATAATGTTTTAAGCTTTTTCAATAGGAAACTGCAATGTTTTTTGCTGACTACTTGATAAAAAATTTAATTTGCTGTAGTTTCTGATATTTTTATTTTCTTTAATGGTAGCAATGTATACGATTGAATCAATACAACTTATTTATTAAAATATACAGTATACCATACAAAATAGTAAGCGTATACAAAAATTTATTTGTTTATAGCCATAAAAAAGAAAAACTTCTTTTACAAAACGCTGGAAAATGAAGCGGGTTATTTGTTTTCCGTCATAGAAGGCATTTTTAAATATCCAATAATGGACAGCACAAGTGTGAAAATAGATTTAAATGAGTTTCTAAATAGAATAAATTCTCTCAGTGACTTTAGGCGTACACTAAAAAATAAAAATGAAATATTATTTTTTCCCATTCACCTATCGAAAAGTCTCCTGCAAAATTTTGAGAAAATTGCATGTTTTGATTTTAAAGTAAGTATTTATGACACATACTTTTTGCTTTTAACCCTTTTTTGTCATCTGAAATTTAACAGTATTGTATTTTAATGCAGGCAAATTATATTGATAATTCTACACCTCGATGGTCATTAGAACTTTTCAATGAAATACTATCTTCAACCGTCAGCCATGATGGTAAATGGAAATTAGTTTTGAATGGCATCATGAGAATTTTACAGTTTTTCTTCAATCAAATCACTGAATATTCAAGCAAGGATATCTATGTGTGGTGGAAAGTTGTAGAATCTGTAACCGTTGCAGTAGTGGTAAGTCTATAAATTATTTTATTTTTTCAATATTATTATGAAAAAATTCACCAAAAATGATTATTTTTTTATAATAAAATGGCGCAAAAACTTATACGTTTTTTACAATTAACATGTATATTATATTTAATATTACACAATAATTTTGTTTCCCATAGGGTGCATCAAATAAGCATCAAGATATCAAAAACGCAGTTCTAAGTACATTTTCAGAAGGCATCCTGTCATGTTTAATAACAAAAAGCTTCTATGTAGATATAAAATTTTTGTGCAACCAATACGGACAATGTGTTTTGGGGACAAAAAAAATCATCAGAGTACAAATTTTGATCAATCATTGCAATTTATTGTGAGTTACCTACTTTTTACATTTTCTTTCTCTCCAACTATAAAATTTCTTTTAAAACTACTTCGTGTATTTCATTACATACATACTGCAAATCAAATGCTTTCCACGTTTTCAATTTATACTTTCAGCATAGAATTGGCATCAATGGTGACACTATCCACGGATCCTGCTATTAAGTTAGTGATATTGAAATTCCTCATGCTATGGTTGGATGGTATACATGATCGAAGTATATATGCCAAACAGTGGTTCAACAAAGCTTCGATCAGAGAAGCATTTTCCAAGCTAACCTTTGAAAATATTGACATAGTAAGAAAAATCATACAAGGCGAATTATTTCATTTTTTTATATCGAAGTACCTTATATCGTATAAGCAAATTAATAGTGCTGAAAATATTATAGCATGATCGCTTAAAAATAACAGTGTTGGTAGCAGGTTCAGGCTAAAGACTAGACTGGTGGAAGGCTAGATTCTTTTGTGCAATCTGACAATCAATTATATCATCAACTTTTGGAGTTTAACCGAAGACATAAAGCTAACTCGAGAAAAAACTGAAAAAATAAAGTAATTTAAGCTTAGTGAGCGTACATTAATTCACTATCCATTTCGAGAATAACAAGCGAAGAAAATATGACAATGTTAACATGATAAGATCCCATCACTTTACTCTTAACAATATGTTCAGAAAGGTTGAAAATTGGCTCTTTACTATAGAGAGTAAACATTTTTTTTTAATTAATTTTACTCACTCTGTTTAATCTTACCCATTTCAATTCAGTAGTATAAAATATATTACAGTATGGTAAAATACAACTGTGGTGTATGAAAGTAGTTATAAATATAATACAGACAAATAGCAATTTCTGTTCTAAGACGGAGCATATAACATCAATAGTATTAAAGTATCTTTTTGTGGTTTCATGAGAATTTGCTAGGCTTTTGTTTTACTCAAGTTAGTAGCCACACAATTTAATCGAAAAAATGTGGATTAAGCATCAATATGTAACTTCTTTATGTAATATCTTTTTTTTTACTGAAATTATACTTTTATTATTTTCAGGAATACCATAAGTTTCTGGATGTAGTCGAAATGGAAAAATTATCTTCAGGTCGACAGGTACATTGACATTTTAAGTAAAATTCAGTACCTTGAATTGATTTCAGCATGAATTTAAAATGAATAAATTTTATCTTTCCTCTCAGACTAACAGAAGAAATACGTCCATCTTATCAGTGCGAATCAACAGCTCTCTGCTTGCCTCTCAATTAAAATGTGATATTCCTACCGATCAAGAGGTAATAGAAACATTTACATTACATCAAGCCATCTATCATCACTGTGGCAATACACTTTATTTATAAAGCATTATTTCAAATCTGTTTCTGTTATTCAAGATTTTGTCCAATCGAAAGGCTATCCTGATTAAATAGAACAGTTTGTGAAATAAAGGTTTTATATATTTAATATTACATTTATTTTGTTCTTTTTTTATGACAGGTAAAAGAATCTAATAGGAATAAGGTGCCTTCCCTGTGTGGGACGAAACAATCAATATTACAAATTGGTGTGAAACGTCTAAACAATCAAGTAATGCTATAAACTTTTTGGCCTATTGCACTCATTACATAACAAAAATAATTCTTGGAGAGGGAATCACTTCTTTTGTTGTTTTGAGACATTCAACAACAAATTTTAAAAATTCGCATAATTTCTTGATTTATTGTAAAATCACTATTAATTCAGTATTTACAAAAATTTCATATGTTAACATCCCACTCGTTTAGTAGAGTCTTCTTGTGTATAATATTTTATAATGAAACACTAATCAAAGTACTAAATCAATGAACAACATTTTTTAGAAAATATCAAAATTAGACAAAAGATTAGATATATTAATGCTACCATCGTTATATTCCTAGGGGAAATCCATTTTGCTCAGTAGTAATTTATAAAAATGAATATGGCCTTATATAAAGTACAGTGAAACTATGATTGTTCATTTTTTAGATATGCTATAAAAAAATTTATCCAAGAGTTCTTAAATAAAAATATAAAATGATTAATAAAAATATCATGTGTCCTGTAAATTTTTCAATATGTAATATAATAATCAAAAGAAATAGATTTTTAACTTATTTACAAAGAAGTTTCCCATAGTGGCGTGGCATTTTGATTAAAATAAAAATATCTTTGATTTCTTACCATTCTTACAACATAAAAAAGTCTCATAATAGAAAAAAAGATCTTTTTTTGATTACTTTCAATACTCCTACACAGTGACATAGTTACCGAGGAACAGTTGGAGCAGCCTGCTCCAGGCGCATGAGTCATAGGAGGCGCAAATAATAATTTTAGTTAGAGTGAGAGCTAAAATAAAAAAGGGGGTGATTTTACTTGCTCCAAGGCGCTGAATATGTAGCTACGGCAATGCTTCCACAAATAATGGAGCATGTTACATTCATTATACTCTTCACCACCCTATTCTCCACTGTTTCCATAGGTTGCATCAAATAATGACTCGATTACCCCGACACCATTGTAGCTAGCTCGCTGTCACATTAGATGTAGGTTGAAAAGTCGAGATATTCATTATCTACTAGGAGTATGTGGGGCATTTTATTATGCATACAAATAATTCACAATACAAATAAAAAATGCACACTGACTCACCAGTCAGTATTGTGGTCAGTGAGACAGTAGAAGGAGCATTATGAGCTGTACGTGGGGATCACAATACTTGTTTATGGAGGATATAGACTTACAGTCGCAAGAGATTGAGGAAAACAATAGATAAATGAATGCGGGATTATTTAGTAGATTACTTATGAGTCTTTGGCAGGGACTATAATAAAGAGCCATAAATGTGAGAATGATAGATCTTGGTTCCACTGTATACTTTATACGGCACATGTTTCTTATACACAATTTCTACGACTCGTGAAATGAAATTTTTGTATATAAAAAACATAACATCAAAATTCAGTTCACACTGATGCAAAAAAAACACAAAATAAAACTTATTTCTCTTATAGGCCAATTTGGCAGGAAAGTATGGCTTGAGGCGACCATCAGTAGTATTGGTGGACTGTGTGAAGTCATCAAAAAGTATTCCAATACGTATAGATCGGGTAAATATTACTTATTTATATTAACATATTAATACTTATAAGCAAGTATAATCCACTCTCAATCAATCTCGTGAATTACTGTTTCTGCGTTATATTATCTGTAGTTTTCTATATTTTTTTTATGTTTATTCATTTTCATTTGAAAGTCAATTGCCAAAATATTAAAAAAAAAAAACTTATAGTCAGTAAACAGCAAGAAATCTTTATATCTTGAAATAGTATTGGATACAGAATGCAGCTAAGGAAATACCCATATTAAATTTTATAAAACAATCTATGTGACTCTTAATTATTATATTACCATCATATTTCCCCAATATCCTTCATGAAGAACATATAAACAAACAAATGATTTCATCACACAAAAGTAATCCAAATAGATGTAAATCTTTCGTTGTTATTTTTTTCATATTTCAGAGGAGACATTCACCTCAGTCAAGGTGGATATCTCCATTAAAACCGTTGGCCACCCACATGGAGAAAATGAGTTCTGCTCAATTCCACATCAAACGGTCAAAACTCAATGTATTTGGTAAGATTCGCAAATCTCTTAATAATTGTAGCTTACACCCTATGATTTTAAAATTGTGAGCACCTTCTAAATTATATAGTTATCCACAGTATTTATTGACGTCAATTTTTTTTTAATAAAAACAATTATAGATGACGGTTTCTAAACTCACTTAAGCAACTCATTAATATAGTAGTCAAAGTATTTTTTGTTCAATATTTTAAATTTCACTCTTTCACTAGAAAAAAATCTAGAAAAAATGTTACCATTTTTTTCAACTGATAGATAGTTGTTCCTTCTTTTAATTTTTTAGAGTCGCATATTTCCCTGCAAAATTATAAAATATTCTTGTATTGCATTTATTTTTTTTCAGATACTGGCAGTGATAATTTAGTCGATTCCGCAAAAAGAATTATTTCTCCATTTTCAACGGTAATAAATCCATTTTAATTCAATTGCTCTTATAACATAATGTATTTCCCTATAACCAGCTCTCTTGGCATGGCATCTTGTGATATTATAACGGGTTTATTTAATTTTTACAGATTCCACGTCCAAAAATTAACAAATGTGGTTTGATTAAAGACGCATCAGTCAAAAACAATTTTGTTGATACAGTAAATGAATTAAGACCATCAGAAAAATCTCATTTAAGTCAACACATTAATGATCATTTTATTGATTTAGCCAATGAATTGTCAAATATATCAGAATCAGACACAGTTCATCAATCAAACAATGCAAATATTGAAATATCAAACCCAAACAATAATCCTGAAGAAACAAGTGATTTGATGGCAAATACCGATTTGAACATGCAGAATTTATTGCATGAAGTACTTGTGTCTTCACCAATGGAAAAAGGAATACAAAACAAAAATCACTCTACACACACCGAAGAGTCTGATAGAATGCCTATAGATTCTATTGATAAAAACATAATATCTGATAATAACGTAAAAAAATTGCAAATCCCCCATAAAGAAATCAAAATTATCTCACAAGATCAGAAAGATAGAAAGCATTCAGAAGAATGTATCATCGATACACCTGATCGGAATAAGCAATCTCATATCACGGGAAAGACCACACACAACAAGCATAAAATAAAAATTAGTAAAAAGCGAGTTCCAAAGTCATTTGAGGTTGCCAAAAAGAGTAACGATACTGGTTTCGGTTTGGTTTCTTGTACTCCTAAGATGGAAAATGATTTTAAGTCTCTTCATGCAAAATGTAGCATTGAAGCTGTCGAAATTCAACAACAATCAGGTAAAAAATCGACTACTCTAGACGAGTGTATAATTAATGATTTCTTCAATTCCAATAGCAACCAGCAGATGCCTGTTGTAAAACTAGATGAAAATCTTATTTTTAAGCATAATATGACATCAAGTGAGTCCAGTAAAGAAGCTGACTACCAAAAATCAATGCTCAAAGATATTGAAATCTCAACTTCTTCAAATGTGAATAAGCAACAGATTGAAGAAAATAAAGATCTAGAATCAATACCACTTCTAGACGAAGTAAAAGTAAAAAGTGCAGTGAGAAAGCAACCACCTCGTCACAAGAAAATTAAAATAATTAGCGATATATTAATTACCAAAGGACCTCAAACAAAAGAAGTTTTCCCCAGCAATGAAAATGAATCGGAAGTTAAGTCTTTAAGCAAAACCAATATGAATAATGATATTGCTACAAACGAAAATTTAAATATCAATTTTCATCAAGCGTGTGTACAGCGCACCAATCCGTGCAATGTTTCTGCTATACAAAATGTTATTACTGGTAAACAAGACCGACAAATGAATCTAAATCAACTTGTAACTCCAAATAATGATATATCCCTCACTGCGCACAAAAGCACGTCTTTTACATCAGCCAAACGGAGAACACTGTTTTCTCCAGCAAAAAGGGATTGTTATCAAGAAATTGAAAATATTGAAATTACCTCTGAAAAAAAGACACGCATGCCTTTTAATACATTAGCTGTGAGCTACTCACAAGTTGAAAAAGAACGAGCTAAAATGAAAAACAGAAAACATAATCGAAATTCTCAAAGAAAAATTACTACCCCTACAGCTCGAAAGACAAAAAAGAAATTGACATTTGACAACGAGAGGAATAGTAAAGATCATAAAGTATCTAAATATGAAGGAAACCATCCTACACCATCATTCTCCTACAGAGATCCAAAAATATTAACGGCCCTCGAAGAAAAAAACTCTAAATTGTTCGATTCACTCCTTGAAAACAAAGTAATTTCAGATAAATCTGACCAAGCTGTTGTTGACAAAACAAAACAATTTCCCGAATGTAGTCAAAATTTAAAAAATGTGAAGGTTAAAAAATCTCAACCAAGAAACAAAAAAAATCAAATCAAGAAAAATATTACTGCACATACTAGGGTTGACAACAGTGAAGAGTTATTTGTGGCAAAAAACAGTAAAAAATCCAGTCATTTAAAAACAACTACAGCCATTGGTAGTAAACAAAACAACACCAAAGCTGACATAATTACTGAAGATGTGTTGCTGGACGAAAAGATTCGCTCTACTATTCCAATTGAAAAAGATCAGAATACTTCATTCGTCATTGAAAATATTATCATGGATCATGGTGATAGTGACCTGGAGCCTGATATAGATATGCTTAAAAAACTTGATTCAAATGCTGTAGCATTGAATAGTTTGGAAAATATGATAAAACCCAACTCTGGAGCAATTCCCAAATCAATAAAAAATAGCTATGTCTCTCTCCCTCCTTCCAAAGAGAGGAAGACTGCTTCAGACAGTGGACAATCCCAAAATTTGACTTTTAGAGAACATGAAGTATCTCAAATACCAAAACTTAAGCCAAAGAAGACATTGGTGAAGAGCAAGACATCAGGCCGAGTTATTTTTGAAACAGAAGAAGATAACAACATACCATCATTAATCATTGAAAAATTGCCCGCGATTTTCACAATCAATGAATCAACAACCTCTGCAGGAATTGAAGCAGAAAATTACAAGTCACTCTTGTTGGACTCAAGCACAGCAACAAATAATGTGTCAGCCGTTTTTAATACTACTAACATTAAAAAGTCTATTATTGAGCAACAAGCTGCACAACCTTTAACATCTTTCATCGATGATCTAGTTAAAAGTGAACAGATTTTAATTGATAATATATCAAATTATTCACCCAGTTCCATGGCAAGTGAAAACATTTCTCGAAAACGCATAAATAATGATAAAATTACAGGTTTTGCTGATATTGATAAAACGCCAATAAGTTCACGGGAAACTCCAGTACTAGAACAACTATCATGTAATATTGTAATTAGGCCAAAATCTACATTACAGATGATCCCTAACTCAAATATATCATTAAAAACAACCAAATCGGATCTGCTAGAAAGAAAACATAAAATAGATAAAATCATAGCTAGTGGTATTAAGGAGATTACTGCAAAAAGAACATGTTCAAGATCAAATAAAATTCAAAAAATTCACAGCACGCCCCCCAGTAATCACAGTGTTGATTCAACCGAAGCACCATCCAAGACTGATGAAAAGTTTTCCAATATTCGAAAATACCAAACAATCATATCTGATATCCAATCTCTGAGTTCTTTTCAAAGCATACGTCGTAGCAACAGAAAAAAACTCTCCAATGTAGACAATGATACACCACTGGTCAAGAAGTTGAAAGGCATTAGAAAAGCAGAGAAAAAGCAATCAAGTAATAAACGGCCAGCAAAAGATTTAGAGAAGATAACAATTCATGGAGAATGTAATTCACCAAACTCTTCCTCAAATCAGCATAACCTCAATTCACCATTACTCAATGTAAAGAATTGGCTGAAACATAAAAATGAAACAACAATCGATTATACTTCTGAAGCGGGTAATTAAATATTTATGTATTCCTTATATTATATAACTATTATACATTCATTATATTCTGATTCAACTATAGTAAAAACAGTTTTTTTTTTTAATAACTTTTGTTCTGCTATTGATATAATTCATCTCTATATAATTGAAAAAAAATATATATTAAATGTAAAATAGATAAACAAGTCAGATGCTAATTTTTTTTCTTATTTGTTAAACATTTCACCTGTGAATATGTTTAATGATACCTTTGTATGTAAAATGACTTCACGCTGCATAATAAGTACTGTAGCATCCTATATAGCTATGCCATATAGGGATGTAGAGTGAAATTTCAAATTAAATGAATCGTATCATTGCTGAGCTCTGATGTGAGAATTTTGTGAAAACTGTAATTTTGCATTTTCTGCTTCTTTATAATTACACCACATGAATTGAATTATTTATTGATAGTTTATTATCCTGTTCTTTTCCGACAGCAAAATCAATATTTTATGAAACTCAAAATCAAACATTTTTCCAGATGATTTGGAGCCATATGCATATTCAGATCTAGAATCCAGGTTTATTGCAGTTCTCAATGAATTATCAAATTGCTCAACAAGCAGGTATGCTTATTAAATTTATAAAGACAATAAAAAATTGAAAACAATAAATTAAATAAGCCATCAAGATAAATCATTTATCACAATATGAAGACATTTCTTGACATATTGAACTCTGTCAGAATGTATGCAACTATGGGATTCAAACACGCAACCTCCAGTACGAAAGCCCATGTACTTACAACTGGGTAGCTAGAATAAAATTTTAAGGTTTTCACTCATTTTTGACTTTTTAAACATATTAAATATGATTATATTATATGAAAATTGCATAAATTTATTTCTTTCATTTTCATATTATGGTGCGTCACGCAGTTCAACAATATTATAGATATTAAGTATGTTTTTGAAAACACCTCAAAACCAATTACAGATTGTTCAACGCTGTTATTATAATATAATATAATTCAATGAAAGAGAATAATGGAAATACATTGATGAATTCCCTCTCTCCATTAAGCATTAGAACTTTTTTCTTTGATTTTTTTGATTGAGAGAAGTCACAAATAGAGAAATTTCCATCTATCTATACCTGTTCCAAAACACAAGGATACGACCATTCAACTGTATAATATTGCAGCCACTACAAGGGTATCCATAAGGTTCACTGATGGAAAGTTCACCAACAACAATTCACCGACTAGAAAGTTCATCAAAAGGATAATTCACCGATTCTACAATTATGATTTCTGATTACAATAGAAAATATTGTAACATGTCTGTAAAATCATGGATCATATTATGCCCACAAATTCATCACTTAAAAATAAGTCAGTTACTTCAATCAACTTTTGATCTAAAGTGTTTGAAGGAAAATAAAAAAACCTTTTTCCCGATGTAGGTGATGCTTACTTTTTATGGTAAAATCATGTAGAGAATTTAATTAGAATTAGTTGGCTTAAGTCAGTATAACTTTTCATACATTTAAAAATGTTTTGTGAAATGGTTGGTTGTTTTTTTCAAATAGTTTGAAATTTAAACTACACCTGTATATTACATTTAAACTAAAATAAAACAGTAGATATGATGCATAAAGATTTTGCTAACAAGCACAATAATAACGAATTGGTGAATTATCCTTACGGCAAATTGCAGGGTGAGGAACAGTGAATTGTTGTCGGTGAACTTTTTTAAAACCCACTACAAGATATATACATAATTCAACTAATAGACTTTAATTTTTTTTAGGGTAAAATATTTGGTCAAGGAGCATGTCAATAAAACATCCAAGTTAGTTGGTAAAATTGACAATTTTATTGAATATATCACTACCATATCGAAATTAATGGCTAAAATGAAAGTGGAAGCAAAAAAAGTAATCAATATGACAAAAAGATGGTAAGCGATATTTATATACTACCACTTCATGTATTTTGTTTAATACTCCAACATTTACAACAAGACATGATTATTTTTTAAATTTTTATCATTGTCAATTTTCTTATATTTAAACCAAACATACATCGTTAAATCCAAGAACGGAAAAAGGATCTTAGCCTCGCTTTCTCCTCCACCCATCGCCAAGTCTCTACACCCATTATAGAAGCATACACGTGACGTAACCAACGTGAGGCGTTCTTTAAGGTGCCAGAAGTGACCCAGAAGCAGCTTCCGAAGTGCCAGAAGACCTTGGTTGGCGTGCACTAGTATGCATGATTCCTATTCTAACTAATTATACCCTGTTAATATCTAGCCTTGTTTAGATGAGGCCTTCTCGCTCACCGTAAGATTTTGCAATTTTTTTAAAAAATACAAAATTATCCTTCATAGAAACCAAGTTGCAATCGTCCAACAAATGGTCAAACCGACTTGAGAAGCTTTTGCCTTTCAACCGATATATGGAGACACCCCCAGAGGTTGTGATTGGCATCCTGTATTTTGCCAAATAAGCAAATAGGAGATTCTATAAGACCAAGCTGACAGCACTTGGAGGCAAAACCACCGTGACCGGTTAAGAACTGGGAAGTCCAATGGTCTGGAGTCAATTTGGCTATCTCCATCCACCACTTTAGGTTAGGGAAAAACAAATGCGTTTGATTACCCTAAGAGGAGGCACTCCACCGCAGAAGCGGGCATGCATCGCAGCATCGTATGCTGAAATTCGTACTACAGTTCTACAAGCACAACTATTCATCGAGTCTAAACCCAGTGGCGGTGATACCGTAGTACCACCAACCACTGTTTCTCATCCACTGAGCATTACGATTGTAGCGCTGCGAACCTGTATATGCAGATCTAGCGGAAGCACTCCAGCAAGAACAATCAACGCGTTGGTACCAGAAGTTCTATATGCTTTAGTAAGGGATAGTAATGCTGAGCTGATTGTGTAGTAGTGAACACATCACCCAGTTGTTGCTCGGTACTACTAATGATTTTATATGGACGTAGCCTGATTTTGATAACACTATAGAGGACCCCGGGAATCTGAGCCTCCCTCAGTAGTGGCAAAGATACACCAGTGACTTTTCTTAGGTTGAATAGTGGCGTCATTGTAGTCGTGTCTGGTTGTCTTGTATTTAGAAGCTAGGAGGTGGGTGGAGTACAGTGGTAGTTCAGAGCAGCATGCTCGTCAAAGCGCCCTTATAAGATTCTTATTGAGTGTTCAAAGTACAGAAATATTTTGCGACCACTGATCAGGGATTCCTGGAGCTTTAGAGTTGCAGTAGCCCATGGTTGATTCTGCAGCATTAACGATGATATCAGTAAGTCATGAGGCGACTACCTGTACGTTGGTTAAGGGGTTCCTTGCTGCTCTATCAAGCTTTCTTATAAGCATGCCCTCAAACCTTTCCCAGTCAGCACATTTTGTATGAAATCATCACGCAAGTCTAGGTACAGGTGAAAAAATTTCGAGAGTGATAAAGTCTGTGGCATATTATTAGCCTGTGATCACTGATCGAGGTGTCTGCGACCACCCACCAGTCCCTTATTTGGCTATAAGTTCAGCTAGTTGCTAGTGTGATATCAATGTGGAAACTTCCTCGCCCTGTAAAGAAGGTAGGTGAGCTGTCAGGGTTATTAATGACTGCAAGATTACGATCCATTATGAGACTTTCAACATGTTCACCGCCACCCGTAGGTAAGTCAATAGGTGCCCATAAAGGTGACTGCGAATTGGCGTCAGCGCCAATTATGACATGTCTATCACCAATGTGGTCTAGTATGGAGTATAACTGCAAATCTTACTGATATAAGTAACTATTTTTAATACATTGACTTTGTGTGTTCACAATGAATCAAGTCACACAATAAAGATGTGTGACCCACGATACGGACATGATTGAGGTCTTTTGAGTATTATTATTTTGTTTTACTTTTTCTTTATGTTTTTAGCAATGACAAGTTGCAGCGACTATTGGACTCCGATTCTGATTGAGCCGAAACAAACTTAATAGTTAGTATGTTCATTATTATAAAATTAATTTATTTTTAAAAATACTAAACTACTAATATTATATTCTTTTTCAATCATTGAACTGTTTTTTAGCTTTATTTAAGTTACAGTAAAATAATTATTTTATCAGCTACAAATATTTAATTATAATTAGCATAAATATTCTACATTTTTTTTCTATTCATAATTCTGCTTATATCTTAACAGCTTTAACGGCTGCGATTTTTTGCTGAATTTTGCATGGTGGCCGGAAAAAATCAGGAAAAAATGTGCAAAAAGTTAAAATAAAATTTTATCATTTCTCACAATTAAACTAAATCTTAACTCAGTTAGTTCTCATAGAAAAGAAACGTATCACGTGGAACTCGCATATGAGTCCACAGCCACCAACCAATGTTCTATAAAGACTCATAAATGAATCCACAGGCATTAAGCTGTTAAAGCTGCTTAAAATTTTTGTTACATCAACATATTTCCTTCCCAATATATATTCTATAAGAAACCTATTTTATTTTCGTGTTATGTGAATTAAGATTTTAAAAATAAAACATTGTGTAATTTTTAATTGAAATATGAATGATTTGACTACCTACTACTTCTTTATTATTTATAATTGTAACCACTCTGTATGAATTAAAATTGAATTATTTTATCAACAGCATAGAAAGATTTGTTTTATAATATGACTCACTCACTGGTTTTGCTTTAAAAAAAAAAAATTGTATTTTTCCTAAGCATTTCTAAGATTATTGATCTTTACTGCACTCAAGTCACACTGTATAATTATGTTGTGTCAAACTTTTACATAAAGGAATAACATTTATGAGATGTATTATATTAAGTAAGAAGAAAGAAAAAGACGATATGTAAAAGAAGCAATAAATTTTATATCACATAATATTCAATATGTTTCTCTAAAGTTTTCTTAAACACACCTAACCTAACCTACCCCATAAATAAAATATTTGCATTTACCAAAATGTTTAAATTTAAGTTTTCATTTCATATTTTAAGTATACAAACTGAAATAATACTCAAACCGTAACTAAGTTACAGTTATACTTAAAGAATATATTTTTTTATATTTCCATAATTGTATTTATTTCACTGAAATTTGAATTATATTTTATTTTTATGATTCCCTATGATTAACTTTACTTTTGCAAATATCTAGATTTTTGACCGAAACTAAATGTTAACAGTAAACATTTAATGAAAGAATTCATTCAACATTTTGATAACAAAAGTTCACTTCGAACGATTCTAATAAAAAAATGTTCTCATATAATTATGTTTAATGATATAGCTTATCTTCAATGTAATAATAACATATAACTTTAGACTTGCTAATACATATTATATCATAATAGAATGTACTACAAAATATTTTCTGTTATAATAAATTTGTTGTATTAATATTTCACCATTTGGTTTCAATTGGATTAATTTATTAAATTTGAATTTAAAAAAGTATTAAAATAAAAATATAAAATTATTTTCCAGAAAGTCAACATTTATTGTTTACAGTTTACCATTCCTATTGGGACAATATACCAGCTGTTTTATTTGATTTAATTAATTTCGCCTTGTACAATACCTACACCAAGAGGAAATAGATAGTCTAATGATTCCAATTTTATTTAACATGAAATGATAAAATATATTCATTTTTGATTTGATAAAATAGAATTAACCAAAGAAATGTTTATGAAATAATATAATAGTAATTGGAATAACTATTCTACATCACTGCTTTGGTAAGTATGCGCGCGCATTGGTGCAATTTAAAAAAAACCAGAAAATGGATGTCCAATAACAACCAATACTCGTGAAAAATAATTTTGTCAAAGCAACTTTTCACAATGTGCAAATTCATTCCACATTCAGAGCAACAATAATTTTTTTTAAATATGGAGAAATGCAATCAATTAATAATGATCAATGTTAATATTTAAGTTTAAATAATTTTATCTGGCATCCAACTAAAAAAATGGAAATAAATATTGATATGAACACACAACCACTACAGCTCCACACATATTTGTAGATTCGATTTTAAATCATCCATAATCCTAATGGGACCATGTTATCGGATACAATAGAACAACCAATAACTAATTCCAACAAGGGGTACCAATGAAGTTCATATAGAATATATTTCATAATTATGAATCTTGAACATTAATTTCATTCTGATATCATAACTCTATTTGTTTTTAGAGGAAGCCAAAAATTTTGTAACTCAAATTCGTAATAAAGTAATACTTTTTGTAATACCCCCCTGGTTGATTATTAACAATACACTTTAATACTTGGTTGCGGATACGAATCTCATTGAGTAAAAATTTTCAAAACTTCAAAGATGCGGAGTTGGATCCTCAATGTGTTGAGAAATTGGTTTATGACAAAATCTTGTAGAAAATCTGTCAATTTAATTTTTCACATTATAAAGGTATATGCTCGATTTTTAGATCGAATGTGGTTATGATAATAATTTCTTAGATAAATTTAAAAGTCCAACAGAATCTTTACGCTACTGAAGAGACCTAGGAAAGTATTTTTTAAATTCGAAAATAAAACGTTTTTGTTTTATTTATGTATTCATCGCTATGAGCAGATTTTTCTCTAAGTTGTGTGCGTGGACACAGAGATTTGAACCCTAATACCGCAAAAACAATCATTCACACAATTCTTTTGAAAATTGGAGGTGTTCATTTTTTTACACGTTCTACAAGGTACGAAAGTAAAAAAAATTATACCATGCTTGCTCCCAAAGTGGAGCATATGGATCTTTGCAATTTGAAGACGTCACGACAGACAGAAATTTAGAAATTACGGAAAACAGAAAGATCAAGATAGGGCGAGACATAAAAAAAACAAAAAACTTTCCATCTAATTTTGAAAAAAATCCAAAATTCTATTTAATACCTAATAACTCGCATTTTTTGGAATTCCAAAATAATGCAAGTTCCGAATTTTGTTTTGTAATCCTTTTTGTAACTTTTTTTTGAGAAATCTGCACATTTAGACCATATGAATGGTTTATTACAAGCATGGCTAGCGTGATCAGTTTTAGATTATATGGACCGAAAAAAAACAAAAGCTTCAATTTTCATAGAAACATAATAATTTGAATAGTAATTTCAAAATAAAGTAATTTTTTATTTTACTTGGCCGCAAAAATTTTCATTCTGGACCGCGGGTCGTGAGTTTGACATGTTTGGCTTAGCGCCCTTCGTATTTATTGAGCAAATTAATAAGAGGGTTTTAAATATTTATGGTATAAATAAGTGGTCATACTTTGTATAGTTTATTTTTATATTCTCTGTGGCAATAATTTGACGTGACATTTACCGTGTTTTGTTTACAGCGCTGAAAGTTGGATTTTTAAAGTCAATGCCGTAATATATTTACCATGGATTTAGTCTGCAAAGAATCAGTTAAACCCCCATCTGACATTGAATCAGTCTGTTTTGATTCAATATGTAGATCATGCTTGGTACCTTCGGCAAAAATGAGAGACCTATTTTTAAAATACAAAATGAACATAGGTGCTTGTGTTTTAGAGACGTGTATCCATGAATTGATATACGCGTGCACGCAAATAACGGTTAATATATTTAAATGCTCATTCAATTAGTTAGACTAGTCATAGTTTAAATACGCTCTAGTAATTTCTGGTTAAAATCGTGCATACAGCATCTGTCAAAGTGACAGTTTGAGCTTATTGATGTTTCGGCAAAAGCGTCATGTTGATTGAATGTTATAATCATTTTAGTCTGATTCTAAACGCGTCATTATACATACAAAAATGTGGGAATGTGATTTTTGTTACTTTTTTATAATTTACATTAATGAAACAATTCCTACAAAATATTAAAATAATTGAACCGATAATTATTTCTCCACAAAAGAAAGATGACATATTAAAAAAATATCACAATACTCGAAACTATTTCAAATTTACAAACTTTTACACATATCAATATCCCCGGCTAGCGCAGTTGGTAGCGTGCGTGACTAGCAATCCGGGGAATGCGGGT